>JANIPN010575413.1:0-11985 GCA_027478595.1 Erythroxylum anguifugum
GCTAGAAATAGTGATTTTAGGAAAAACTCTATTTTATTACTCTAGTCATTTCTCTTTATTTTATTTTATTTTATTTTTCTATTTTATTTTATTTTAATTGAGCTTTTGCATTTATTTCTTATTGTATTTTATTGTAATTGTGATTTGTTCATTTAATTATCTTTTGAACTTCTTTATTTGATCATGAGATTGTGGGTTATTGTAGGATTTAAAATTCAATGGAAGGATGGAATAATTTCTTCGCAATCTCTACTATCACGATATAGGAGAGAGAGGTGTTCTCATATGTTTGCAAAAACTTAATTGATATCTAGGCCATGTTAAAACATCGGTGGGAGTTATCACTACAATCACGAATGTCGAGCACCAACTTATATATTGGAGCAACCTAGCATGTATATTCAACCTCACAGTGCAGTGGACGAGAACAACTATAATTCAGAGTGGAGCAATTCTCACACCTATTAATGGAACAATGACGCTCCAGCTGGATATTTATAGTCCTAAACACCTCCAGTTAACGAGCCAAGTCTAGAAGATATGATGGTTGATTTCATTCAAGGATCAATTATGAAGCTTCAGGAAACAAAGGCTCGTATACAAAATTTGGTGAATCAGATGGACTAGCTGGTGGAGATATTATCTGACGAGATCCAAGGGAGTTTGCCTAGTGTTACTGAAATAGACCCTATAAAATGGGAATGACAATCACCCTTAGTAGTGAAAAGAGTTCCCAGTAAAAGAAGGAGAGGAATAGGAAGAGGAAGCAAATATCAGGGATAAATTAATGGAATACCTTGCTAAACTTAAAGCTAAATGAAAATTCGAAGAAAAACTTTCTTCACCTAAATGTCTTGAGCATAACATTGAATACTATTTAAGCCTATTAATGCAGTAGAGTGAAGAAAAGATGACAATTGGATTCAAAGATGAAAAGACATTCCAAAAAGAGCTTCTCGAAGAAGCCTCCATCCAAGAAAAGGAAGTAGAGAAGTGGCAGGAGATGATTGAAGCAGATAAGATAAAAAATTCTATACAAAAAGAAGAAAAAGAGTGGGCGAAGGTGGTTGAGGAAGAACTGACAAAGGAACCACGTAAGGAAACTACTAATGAGGTGTTATTAGTGACCTTAAATACGGAGGGTTCCCACTTCATGTAAGACAAACTATTAGAGTCAACAAATGATCCAAGGAGTTTTATTGTTCCCTCTTTCATTAACAGTTTGTCATTAAAAAGGGAATTGGTGCTTGCAATTGGATATACTAATTTGATAAATTATGTCCTTGTTATTATTTTGCAATATGTGGCTTACTTACAGGCTATAAAACTATTATACAGGGAAAGGGGATTGATAGGATTAAATTTTCTTAGATTTTCTTATGCATTTATATGTGATTTCAATCCTATTTTTATAGATAATGGTTCTGCCAGATTTTGGCTGAACTGTACGTTGTCGTTCGGATCCATGAATCGATTATCCTTCGTGGTGAACTCGACGTGATGGAACCTGCAAAACAAAGGAAGGCACGTCGGGGGTTATGTCCCGATTAGCCCCTCCGACGCTCAAGTCAGTCTTTTGGTGAAGGTGGGATTGCCGTAAAAGCTAGAGAACTAGGTTTATGATTGCGTACCTCTATCACAATGAGATCATACCTTATATATGCGATGGATGCTAGGGTTAGGTTTTTACGTAGACTCCTACCTCTGCATGGAAAGTTGTCTACTACTGATGGGCTTCGGAGATCATGGAATGGGCTTGGTTTTGGCATCTCTGATGAATGGACCGATCGTCCCAAGGGTCGTTGTGACTGAGCCCAGACCCATCACGACCGACCCGACCAGATAAAATGCTCAATTTGTGTTCAATTTATGTTGACTGTTAGGTCAGATTTGTTGATATATTTGTGGACTAAAAAGACAAAATTTTCTAAAACAATTTGGAGCACAATTGTTTAATTAATTAAAGGCAGATTTAAAAGAAAAATATAAAAAAATGAAAAATATATATATATGTAAAACGCACAGCTATATAAAGAGGGAGGAGGGTTTTTAAGTGTAGTTTTTAATTGTCTTAGGGGAGGAGAGTGCCGACACTGATGGATATTTTTTTGGTCTTATAGGAACATGTACAGGTCGGTGAACTAGGAGAACGTGGAGTAGGAGAGTTTTAGAAGGTTGGGGCTTTAATTTGTCTTGTCAATCATCCACAGTAGCGGTAAAGGAACATTGACACACGCACAAGCTGTGGAGAACGCTGGATGAGGGTCTTAAATGAATGGATTTTAATTGACACATGATTGCTACAGTGGAGGAATAGTATCGGCATGAGTGAGAGGCATGTGAGTGGAGAGAGTTTCTTATAGGAACAGTGCAGAGAGTAGGGAAGTCGGCGCTGGAAAGAAAGCAACTACTGGTGGCACAACAAAGGAAGTAGCATCTGGTGGCACAACCAATAAACGAAGACAATGCTACAGGAACGGTGAATGAGAGACAAAAATCAACGAATACTAATGCAATAGTGGGTAGGCGCAGATAACAAGCAAGGGGATTTAAGGGATGACAAAACTTAATCGTCTTGTCAATAAACAGTGGCAGCACATGGGAGAAGAGTGAAGCATTAAATGTGGATAGCTGCTGAAGGCTACAGTGAGACGCACAAACAAATAGTGAGCGCTGGAGAATAAATCAAAAGAGGCTTAAAAAAAATAAAGTAAGAGCAATACAGTGAGTTGCTGGAACCGAAAGGAAATTCTTTTACATTTGTATTGGCCACCGTGAGCATTAGTTTTAAAGGAAAATTTGACCCACTCTTGGAGCATAAAACGGAGATGATAGGATAACTTTTTGACACCGGTTCAACGGAGATATCAACGCCAAGTCACGGTTAAGCTATTTTTGTCATTTTAAAGTCATGATTTATTTTCAGATTGTTGTGTTGTTGTTATTGATTTTGATGGTTTGGGATTAATGATCTTGATATATTATTTTGATCGTTTTATTTCGAACCTATTGCTAAAATATTAATTGTAATCAGTAATTGTTACTTTTAATATTTGAGGGTAGGATCTAACGATTGTTTATTGTTAAGAACAACATAACTTAGGTTAGATAACCCGAACGTGTGAGGTTACTGCCTATATTGATTGTTTTCCTTTTCATAATGCGACTGCCAAATTAAATCTAGAGATCGTATCCTAGGTTATTCGGTAGTTAGATTTAATCAATGATCGTATCTTGGTTAAATATAACCTAAGGGAAAACTGAGATTTTTTTAAAGCGTTCTATTAGTCTCAAATCAATAGTCAGAAAAGAATTGTAAAGACTTTAGAATAAAAAAATATGCTTGATTGTGCTTATGCCGAGATTGACCCTAGAACCGGACCTTTCTCATACTCGACACTTCTATCATTTTCGATTATTTGTTTTAATTTGTTTTTGATAGTTTAATTTTGCTCTAATTTTCTAAATTATTTTAAAACTAAAAACCCCCTTTATTTTCCTTGCAACAATTAATTTCATTCCGAGAATTAACAGAACATTCCCTGTGGATTCGATCCCGACTTACCACAACTACAAATTTTAGTGTGCAGAGTCAGGTAAATTTTGCAGTGCACTCGACACGCGCTGTCAGGGATGAAGCAAGTGTTGCGTTCTACTTAACATTACCTAAACGTATCACCCGTAAGTATACGAGGTTGTTGTAGTATATGGTAGACGCAACAAGGAAGTTATTAATTTTAATAACTTGATTAAAAACAAGAAATTAAATAATCAAATTTAAGAAGGTATAAAGGTTGTGAAATTAAGAAATTAAACGAAAAGAATGAATGACACAGAATTGATATAAACCTTTTAAAGATAACCTAGGGATTACACTTCGATCCAATTTCAAGCCAAAAATTTGAAACTTCCTATTAATATAATCAGCAGCTTCATTCTCTCTTCAATCAAATGAACAACTGTCAATTTAATAGTTCTCACATTCTTAAACTAACAATTACTAACTGTCCAAAGTTACGAATTGAGCAATCCCTAGAACTTATATTTATAATTGATTCTTAGGGTAATTATTTGTTTATTTCCAATATCAAGTTTCATCTTTCAATTCTTCACTCAATATCTTAAGAATAGTAGGTAGCCAATCCATTAACCTAGCATTCAATAAAACAAAATCAATCCATGCAAGATATATATTATTGGGAATTATCAAATCAAGACATTCAGTTAAATCTAGATGCAAACCCCAAGTAAGAATAATTTAGCTCATCATCAAAGTGAAAATAATACTCATATTAATTAAATTCATACCAGTAAATTGCATTGTATCAAGAAGAAATTGAAACAAGAATATGTAATCCCAAAAGAATAGAGAACAAAGGACCCTTGACTAATGAATAGAGTGAAACTCTCGTTCGCTTTCGCCAGCTCTCAATCAATATTGATGACAAAACTCCATTAATTCTCCCTTTGTAGCTCTCCTTCCATCCTGATAATTCTCTCCTCTTTCTAACCTTGATACTCTCCTTTTCAGGTCAAGATCTCTTCACATAACTTGTAGCCCGCCTCCCAGCTTTCCAAAGGATCCTTTTTCACTTAAAACAAAGCCATATAACTAAAGATATGGGCAAAAAACCAAGGGAAGGTCTGACAGGATGGGAAAGATTTCGTATTTCATTCTCAACCCCTTTAGCCCCTCAAAACAACACTTTTGGGGCTCAATTTTTGCATAGGAATTATGGCCCAGGATGCTGGCTTGAACTTGAGCTTTTGAATCACCTCATTTGGATCTCATAATTCTCATATATGTCCATGTAAAGCTCCAGTGGTCAAGCTGCCAATTTTGCAAAAATAAGTTTTACTTTGAACAAACGATTGCTTGTCCAAATGAATGCGAAAAGCTACACATCTGGGCTTCCTTAAAATCTTGAGATTTTCTTTAAATATTCTCTAAAGTTTTCTCCTGAAGTCCTTAAAGCTCAACCTAAACACATACACCTAACAACAATTTTGAGCAAACAGATTAGAAAAGACTAAAAATTGAACAAAAACTATCTAAAACCTAACACAAAATGCATTATAACAACTACCCCACACTTAATGCTTTACTTGACAAGCAAAGTTAAAGGAAAACAAAAAAAAACAAGAAAGAATTTTATCAAGTTCAAAGATTATCATATGAAATCAAGACAAAACTTTCAATAATTTCCACAATTATTCTTAATTCAAACAAAACTTATACCAACGCAATCTAATAGCCCTTCCATGCATACCCAAAAATGTCACTTCCTCACAACATCTCTCAAGTGTTTGATCATGGAAGTGTTCACACTCTTTACATTAAATGAAAGAATATCTCCATAAGCTTGCTTATTAATCAAATCTCCATCACTTAACCATAATTAGGCACCAATCAGAAGGTCTTTTCATTTGGTTGTAATAGGGCTAGGGTAAAGGTATGCCATTTGGAAAAGTGAGTTACTCATTAAGTATAAGAGCAACCTAATAATCACACAATTAAGCACAATTACTACTTCACAAATCCTAAACATACAAATGTTTTTCAAACATCTCCACCCTTTTACTATAATACCCTTTAATTTAAGGTTTGAGTCCCTCTTATATTATTTTCTTTCTAACTTTTATTTATTCATTTTATCTTTTTTTTCGAAACATTATTGCAAAAACCAAGACAAAGCTCATTATCACCTAGCTGTGTGGAACAACAACTTTCTTTTCTTTGATACCTCTTTTTTTTAACAAGAAAGGACTCTCAATTGTAACAAAGGTACTCTGTTCAAAAGATATTTTAACCTCGAATAACATGGATAACCAAATTAACCGCACACGTTAATTTACATAATAACTCAATAACTAAATTCCTCAAATGCTCTTATTCTTAGTAGAAGGTAAAACAAATTGAGAGAAAATGATAAAACAATGTATGGCTCATAATATTGTGTAAAAGAAAGAACATGGTAAAAAAGGCTCAAAATTGGCTCACTAAAGATGTATAAAAGGTTGGTCTTTTAAGTTAAGTCATTAAACCTCATTGCCATAATCATTTTGATGCTCAATCGCAATTTTCATATGATCTTGAAATGCATCCTAAGCAGTTTCTAGCTATATAAAAATCAAGAATGTTCACTTAAAAGAATAACCGTTTGAAATTCAATTTTAAAAGCTCAAATTCTCACCAATTGATTAAGGTAATGCAAAAGAGTGACCATCCAAATTGACAATTAGTAATTATTCCATTCAATTCTCAAACTCTTGCTTTAAAAATTTTAAGGCCATCTATCAAGAACATGATTAAAAACACTAAAGCATTAAACGAACTAAACATTAAATAGTTTGAAAAATAAGAAAACAAAACAAGAAAACAAAACCTTGTAAACATTAAACAAAATAAAAAATAAAACCCACACCTAACACTTTAAAATCACATTTTCCTCAATGTGATCATGCATAGACAAAAAAAGGGAATAACAAGAGTTAAGCAGAACCTGCTTTCCATTGTTGCTTAGTTTGATATAAAGCCTTTCTTCCAATTGCCTTGTCACAAACACATAAAGGTGAGGTAAAGTTGACATAGGGTTTTTGTGAGGTACACAACTTTAATAGAGTGGGCAAGCCAATGGGCTTTGATCTTGTGTTTGGTTAAAGAAATCGATGAAGCATAGCCATGGTAGGCAGGGGCATGACCAATCTGCGTTAAGGCACGACCAAGGCAAATCCCTGTGTTTGCCTCCACCAAATAGAATATAACTCCCTTTTCCTTTAACTGTGGCTGCATCTCATCAAAAACAATTAACAAATCCAAGCACCTATTTTAAATCAAATTTAATAAAAAATCTATTAAAATAGAAAAATGAAACTACAAGCATCACAAATGAGGACACTTTCAATGACTTTGTCTCCTCAAAATTCCTTTAAGTATGGTTTCACTCTTTAGGCATTAGCCTTGAATATTCCATTTGTCTTCAAATTTAAGAGCTCCACCACCTTGCATGGAAAAACTTGGATGATTTGAAATAGCCCACTCTAGCAAGAATTTAATTCCCAGGGAATAACCTCATCCATGAATTGAACAACAAGACTTTTATTCTAGGTTTAAAGGTTCTTCAAAGGATCATTCTGTCATGCATAGCCTTAGTTTTATCTTTTTAAATCTTTAAACTTTCATAGGCTTCATTTCGGAGGTCATCAAACTCTGAAATCTGCAACATTTGTTGGCCCTTTACTTCATCTAAACTCATATTTGAAGTCTTGATTGCCTAATAAGATTTACGCTCTAATTCTACTGGTAAGGGCCATGCCTTCCTGAGAATTTACGTTCGATAGGATAAAATGCCTCATGAAGACAGACCACCTAATCTTTCCTTAATGTGCTCATCATCTTTTTAAGGAATCCTTTAATTTATTTATTGGAGATTTCAACTTTTCCAAAGGTCTGGGGATGATATAGGGTTGCCACCTTGTGTCGGATTCCAAACTTGTTCATCAATTTTTTATACCATTTGTTGCAGAAATGGCTTCCTCCCTTACTTGTAATGGCCTTGGGTGTCCTGTATCTGCTTAGAATATATTCCTTTGAAAACTTCAAAACAATGGTAGCATTATTTGTGTTAGTAGGGATGGCTTCCACCCACTTAGACACATAATCAACAGCTAGCAGTATATATTCAAAGTTGAAAGATTTTGGGAAAGGACCCATGAAATTAATACTCCAAATATAAAGAATCTCTACCACAACAAAGTTAGTAAGAGGCATTTCATTTCTTTCACTTATATTGCCCACACTTTGGCATCTATCACATCTCATGCAATAATTGTGAGCATCTCTAAAAAGGGAAGGACAATACAAACCACTTTTAAGAACCTTCTTAATGGTTTTCTTGCCTCCAAAATGCCCTCTAAAATACTTGTTTTGAAAAAATTATAGCTTTTGCAATTGGTCCTCCTCTGGCACACATCTGCAAATGATTTCATCTTTGTAAATCATGAACAAATATGGCTCGTCCTAAACAATAGTACTTGAAAAAAAAAGTAGAAATCTTTTCTTTTTCTAAAATTTCATGCCAGTTCTCCAGATACCATAAGCAAGATAGTTAGCAATATTGGCATACCAAGGGACTTATGAAACCATAAATAAATCTTCATCAAGAAATCGTTTAAAAGCATTCTGAAGTGCAATGTGTGGATTATCATAATTAAGGTGTAACCTACAAAGGTGATCAGATACTACATTCTCACTACCTTTCTTGTGCCTAATTTCCACATCAAACTCTTACAACATTAGAACCCACCTAAATTTTAAAAAAAACATTAGAACCCACCTAATAAGTCTTAGTTTAGCTTATGGTTTATTCAACATATATTTTAAAGTAGTATGATATGAAAACACAATGACCTTAGAACTTGTCTAATATGATTTGAATTTATGAAGTACAAAAACCACATCTAATATTTATTTCTCAATGGTTGTGTAATTCACTTGTGCATTATTCAAAAACAGACTCGTATAGTAAATCACATGCAAGAGTTTTTTAATTCTCTAGCCAATAACGACTCTAATGGCATAGTTTGAAGCATCACATATAATCTCAAAGGGCAAAGTCCAATCAGGTGCAACGTTTAGAGGGCAGAAGTTAACTTTTCTTTTAAAATATTGAATGCTTTAGGGCACGCATCAGTAAACATGAATGGGACATCTGTACTAAGAAAATTACACAGAGGATGAGAGATTTTTTTAAAATCTTTTATAAACATCCTAAAGAATCTAGCATGCCCCAAAAAACTTCTAATACCCTTAACCGATGTTGAAGGTGGCAAACTAGAAATTAAATCAATTTTGGCTTTATCCACCTTTATGCCCTTATGTGGTACTACATGTCCCAAAACAACGTCATAATCTACTATAAAATGACTCTTTTCTGAACTTAATTTCGAATTGCATTCAATACATTGCTCAAGTATAATAGTTAATTTATGTAAATAGTTGTCAAAGGAATTACCAAAAACAAAGAAATTGTCCATAAATACCTCAATGAACTTGTCGACCATACTATAGGGTAGATCACCTCCCACTCATCAAGGAGCTTAAGAACCTCCTTCTTAACTACCTCACTTATGTTTGGGTTGAGCCTCCTTTGGGGTTCTCTTATTGGCTTAGCCCCCTCTTCTAAAATTATTTTATGTATGCACATGGAGGGACTAATGCCTTTTATATCACTTAAACCCTAACCAATGACTTTCTTAAGCCTTTTTAGTTCCCTCACAGTTTCTCTTCCTCCTTACTATTAAGAGAAGCATAAATAACCACTTTGTGTATGTTGTTCTCCCTAAGGAAAACATATTTTTTAAGTGTTTTGGGAGCTCTTTTAGTTAAACTAATTTCAGTTGATTAGTTTCTCCCTTAACCCTTTCTTCTACCTCAACAGTCTCAAGATCTCTCTCTCTATTCCCGCTACCCAAAATCAACTTACACTCCTCAATTTCCAAATCTAAAATTTCAATCTCTTTGCCCAAAGTCAAGGCAAGCTTAAGCTTATCATTAGTGCTTTCTGATCGTGTTGTTCGATCTTTAAAATTTACAAACCCTTTAACGCCGTAAATTCACAGGCCGTGACTGTAATATAAGAGGTGTCGATCCCACAAGGAGTGGGATTAGTCTAATCCTAAAAATCTAAGGCTGAAAAGATATGAAACCAAAAATAAATAAAATAACAGGAGGTAAATATGAGAATTGAATTCAACTAATTAATTCAAAAATTAAACACGAAAGAATTAGTAATTAAGCAATAAGCATGCATAATGGAAATCAACCAAGAATTTACCAAGTTATGAGAAAGGGGATTTTACCTATCATTAATGTTAACTTAACTGATTATGTGTTAATAAGTGCAGTTCTAGATGATCTTAGGGCTGATTACTCTCTCTCAAGTTATAACAATTAACTCTAATTTATAAACCCTAATTGGGTTATGAAATTTGTAATCTCTCAATTTACAAATTATTAAAAACCCTAATTAGACCTGAAGCACTCTAATAAACTATCAGAATATCACACGGGATCTATATCTGCATAATTACCAATATGATTTGTTACGGTTTCAATTAAATTGCCTAACCCTCATTAATCTGATTTAATCATTTTTCATTCAGTTCACCTTCTCAGTTTGTTACTGAATTATTCAAGGATGCAATCAAATCATGACATTCATCTAATAAACATAATCAATTAAATTATCATTAATTCAAAATAAAATCCCAAAAAAGAGTTAGAACATCATCAACATTCTACCATCTATCATCATACATTCCATCTCAGTTTTGTATATGAATACAATTGAAACAAAAAGGAAATAGAAACTTATGATGGATGATTTGGGAAGGTAGCAGTGTTGGGAAACCTCCTGATCTGGGAAGCATATTGAGACCACTTCTTCTTCCTCTTTCTTCCTCTTCTTCCTCTCTTTCTCTTCCTTTTTCTCTCTTAGTGTTTCCAAAAAATGGCTACATGAAAAAGCTCCCTTCTTTCTTTTCTTGTTGTTCCTTTAATAGTCTCTTATATTTTAGGTAACCCTAGGGCTTTTCCGGTCCCAAAGGTCCAAAAAGTCCTTTAAAACGTGAAGTTTGTAAGTGTTCACATGCCTGCCCGATAGCTCACATCAAAGCCTTCTATCACGATCTTGGCATGTAGGCCATGATCGTAGGCCATTCTTGGAGCTTCTGTCCAGATCGTGTCCTGATAGAACATGATTATGGGCCGTTGTTTCGGCTTGAATGTGTTCCGAAACTCCTTTATTCTTCGATATTGACCCTGAAACACTAACAAACACATTAAGGTACCTCAAAAACATAATATTTAAGCTCAAAAGCTTGTACTAACCCTTAAAACACAAATAATTAACAAACTAACAAATTCTAACCTAAACACATACTAAATGGTCGAATTAACAGCTAAACACATATCAAAATATGTCCTAAAACACAATGCAATTTACACTTATCAACATCCCTACACTTAAACATTTGCTTGTCCTCAAGTAAACAAAACAACAAATAACACAAAATCATAAACCACACAATGTAATAATGAGACAATGGCTTTAACTTTATGAAACAAATTTAAATCTAAACACAATCATTCAAGTTATTCCAAATCCTTAACATGTAAAATCTGTGTCTATCAGCTTTGAACTAAATATACATATTAATCAAGACCCAAATGTCAAGTTTATTCATCATTTCAATTGTACACACACATTAATAATTATTTAGTCATTCAAACTTTGTAACTAATCCTAAGTACATTTTCATGAAAAGTTAGGTTACTTACAAGTTCGGTAGGTTTTTATTAGAAAACATTCTTTTTTTGTTATTTTTTGTGGACATGGACCTAGTCTTTTTACATAGAGGCAAACATTGGTGATGTATGTCGATCCGGTTACTTGACTAAGTCATATTTTATTAATTTACTTGGTTGGAACGTCATTATAGCCTTTTAACATGAAGGCATACGTTTGTGACGCGTGTCGATCCGGTTTCTTGGCTACATCACATTCTCAACTAGTTTCTAGCTCTATTCATAACCCGAAGGCCAGCGAAATAGTTATTTATTTAAAATTTAAAAACACATTTTTGTTAGTTAATGTTTACCTTATTGCTTTAGCTACTCGTTTTCATGAAAAAATACTAGCTAAGCTACTTTGTTGGGACCCGATTTTGGAACCGGATCCCAACCGGGAAAAAAACGAAAAACGGAAATAAAAAGTGAAACAAAAAATGGAATCAAAAGGCGTGCGAAAACCAAAAACAATGAATTCTTAATGAGCCATAGCAAAAATCGACAGGCTCGGAAAATCAAAAAACAAAGAGGCGGAAACGAAAGAAATCAAATATAATAAAAAAGCGAACACAAAAGTCAAAAAGCGTGATCACAAAGCGTGGGCGGAACATGCTCTAATTTCGGATCAAAAAGCT
>JANIPN010575520.1:0-142168 GCA_027478595.1 Erythroxylum anguifugum
TCCCTCCCTCATTAAACTCCCGACAAACAAGCAAAGCAAAAAAAAACCAATAAAACTCACCACCCACATTCCCAAACCGCTCGCTGAGCTCCACCTCCACAACAAGCGAGCCCTCAGCTGACGCATCAACGACAGTAAAGCTCCGCATAAGCTCAGCATCGAATTGCTACAAAAAACAAAAGCACGGACCCCGTCTTTCCCCCTTCTAAAACAGGGGGGGCGCGGGGATCCATCAAACATCAGCAATTGACTTTTCCCCGTTACGTTTCAATTGGAAAGAACACAGATGCCACGTAGGAAATGTAAAGGTTTGGGGGTTAGGGAATGGAGAAACGAGAAACGAGAAGAAAAAAAGCAATACTCACAACGCCCTTTTTCTCCTCTAACCATTGGTCGAAGCGCGCGAAGAAGGCCTTGACCTTTGCTATCGACTGTTCGCGCGTAGGGGCGGGCGGTTGCTTGCTGGACATGGCGCCGGGGGAGGAGAAGATAGGAGAGGAGGAGGATATGTTAGGGGGAACGGGGTTGGCGAACGAGCGATGGTTTGCGTGGTGGATGATGGGTGGGCGTACTGAAGCTGAATTGATTGATTTCCGCCGGGCTAGAGAACACTAGACCCACCGGAGAGGTTTAACTGTTAAGGGGAACGAAGGTTGAATGGCGGAGAAGGATTCAATTAGTATAAAGCTCCGATGTAATAACTATGGTGCAGGCATAAGACACAAGTTTAGAGTTAGCAGTCTAACCCAAGTAGCTAGGTGGGACCCTGTGGGGCATGACACACATAAGGACACACACAAGGCTCGGCAGAGGCTTAACAAGACGTGTAACTATACTTGTACGGCAACATAAAACAACATTTCTGTTACAATCAGAATAGAGTCAAGAGTCTAAGTCATTTCCCACTATACACGCTACGGTCACCGGAAGTAAACGACACACTGATATCAAAAAAGGTACGAGAACAAATGTCCATATCAGTATTATTATCAGCACAATATGTAGAATATCCGCCCCAAGCATTCAACACCCTCAAGGTGGGTGGCGGCGATACGAGTATAACAACAGTGCGCGCAGATCTCCCGTTTCCCAATTCTTGCATACTAATAAGTGCAGCGGGATGAGGACTTCGCAATAAACCACCAGCTCCCTTAAACCGACCGCCCAACCGCCCAACCAACCAACCAATCAATCAGTCAGTCAATCAATGAATCAATTCAGCCATCGTCAATCCATCGAAGCCGTCCATTCATCCCCATGAAACCAAAAAGAGCTCACCGGCGGCAGTAGATGATCCCATCTCCCGAAAATCAAACCACCCATATGTCCGACGCCTTTCTTCCCTGTCCTCGAGCTTTTGTGAACCTGTCCCATGTACATATATCTACAATCCGTACATGTAGACAAACCACTCGTTCAGTGGCGGCGGTAGATAGCCCCAGCATACCTTTCGAAGCGGTAAATTTTGAGAGAAAGCAAAGAAAAAGGTACAAGGATTGTCGTACTTTTCCCCTATTCGGTGTGCAACCAAGTCTTTTGCAGCCCTTTTCCATTTCCGTTAGATAGCTCAGTTTAGACTTCTGATTAAATCTTCTCGGATACGTATATCCCAGCCTATCACACCATCGAACTATTCGATTATACATATATCCGGCCTATTAACCGCGAAAAGCGATCATGTGTCCCCAGAATAACCTTAGTAGCAGGTGAAGGTTTGTATATACCCAACAACAATTCCACAACAATTCCACAACAGTAACAAAAATAAGAAAAAACTTGTAGAAAGTAGTATTGAGTTTTGTCGCAAATCTTTCATTGCTTCACCCAGTGACCAGTTTATAGAAAAAGAGCGTGAGTGAGTGTAAGTGCATTTCGAAAACAGGGAATTATAATAGTAGTTGAAGTAAAAGGTTAGTGGGGTATCTTGCGCTTTCCTGAATCAATAAACACAAAAGGTGGGATGGACGGGGAGGCAAGCCAACTCTCTCCCCCCAATAATCCAATCTACCAAAAACTCTCCAACGAAAAGAAAATGTAAATCAAATTCAATGATGATGTCTTTAGTGGGTTGTGGTGCTGCTCTGTTCTGGAGCGCTCTCTCCGGTACCAGGAGCAGGGGCGGAAGCGGGAGCAGAAGTAGAAGCAGATGCCGACACAGAGGCGGAGGTTGGAGCAGGTGCAGTATCCGAACTTTGTTCAGGCTGAGCTTGAGTTTCAGGTTTAGTCTGTGTATCGGACAGATCCTGGATTTGAGGCTGGGCTAAAACTTCCGCTCCCGCCTCTGCTTCCACCTTTTGCTCTTCCTCCTTCGCTTCAAAACCACTCTGCTTGACCTCTGGACTCCCCTGGCCTATCAAACTCGCGCGCTTGCTGTCCATAGAGGCCCGCGGTGGGATATCCAAGATCTTTGCACTTCCCCCGCTTACGGCACGAGCATGCTGTTTGCCATACCCCCTAACGCTCGTGGCGCGATGCACCGAAATGCCCATGCCCTGCCCGATGCCAATCTCCTCAACGCGTACGTCCTCGCTATGCGGTATTTCGGCCTCCGCCGGTGTACCCGCGCCGCCGGATCCGTCACTTGACATGGGAGAGACCTCGTACGAGGCGTCACCAGGGTCAGCCGGGTCGAACTCGTAAAGGAGCTCGCGTGACTGAAAAGCTGGCGCTGGATGTACGGATGCCTGGCCGCCGTGAACGGCACCTATTTGAGCTGGAGCGACGTCGGTAGCTGCAGTGGCAGTATTATCGCTACCGCCACTTGGTTGAGATTGATGGTGGGGTTGGTAAATGGGTGAAGTCCGGTCATTGTCAAAGGGCGCTTCGGAGAGTGGGGATACAGGCTCCATTGGCAAATGATCGATAGATGAGGCGCGGCGCAGCTGCTTCATGCGGGCATCTGAAAGAAGTGGCGTCATGCCGGATTGAACAGAGTCACGGTACTGGAAGTACTCGGAGGGATCCCCGAGGGGTCCAGAAAGGGTGGCAGAAACATTAGGTGGCGCGCTGCGATCGCTGGGTTCGTCAGAGGAATCGGCCTTGAAAGCTGCGGCAGCTTCGTAGCTGGCTTCGGGTAAGGAACCTCCGCTTTCGCGGAAACCGGGTCCAGATGAGCGCTTTTGCGGTTTACCGGATATCCACGAGCCTTCAGAATCAACCGAGGCCATTGCTGCAGATGGGCCGCCATTGTCCGAGCGCATCGATTGTCTGCTGAGAGTCATCTCTTCTCGGAATGCTGGATGGACATCACCGAGAGGAGTGGTAACTCTTGCCTGCTCGTCCATCGTGTCTACTTTGTGTGCATCATCAATGTACGGCGATGTAGGTGAAGTAGGTGAACGGGGAGGGGGAGATTGCATACGCGATGATGGTCGAGCAGGGTATTCTGGTAGGTCTTCCTTAAACTTTGATCGAGTCCTCCTAGGGACTCCATCCTTTGATCGTTGGAAGGTCAGGGGAACAACGGTCGCTGGGGGTCCGACATTCTGCCGGGCAAACGACTCCCTTGATGTGTTTGAGAATTCGGATGGAGTAGCACGGCCTTTTTCGGCGGAATTCTTCCGAGAGACAGACCCTCGTGAAGCGTTTGTTCCTCGCCTAAAAAATGACTTCCACCCGCCGCCAGCAACGCGAGAACTAGCAGCAGAACCCTTTCTCTGAAATTCTTCTAAATTAGTTTGGGACGCTATTCCGCCAGTAATGGGAGAGCTGGCGGCAGAATCGTTCCTCCGAATGTCCTCCAAGTTTGTTTGCGAGGCTATTATAGGCTCCGGTTCACGAACTATCTGGGCTTCTCGAGCTACTTGAACGACAGGAGCTTCTTCAACCAATTCGACCTCCTTCGCCTCTTGGGCTCCCTGAACTGGCTCTTGCGTTGCAATCACTACGTTGGATAGATTCGAAGGCCCTCGAGGGTACTGTTGAAGGACCGGCGATACAGGTGGGGACATACTCGTCATAGATAGTCGTACTTCTCGTGCCGTTTCGAGGATTGGCGTTTCTCGCTCATCGTCTGATACAGTATCTACAGGTATTTCTCCAGTTGGTTCGTCAACAGGATACTCTGGGGGAACGTTTTCCTTTTCGGGATCTTCTAGTACAGAGTCCGACGATTTGGCTTCTTCCCGTGTCGATGGACCAGCCTCTTCCTCTTGTTGTGGCTCCGCCGCTGTAGCGGTGGCGTCGGCAGCTACAGCCGCTGCAGTAGCCCCGGCTGTTGAAGTCTCTGCAGTCGCTGCAGGTTCATGCTCTGGAGGTTGAGCACTTTCGGTGATGCCGAGACCGTGGTCTTCAGCATCCTTCATCTCAACATCTCTCGTACCAGAAGGACCGGGATCACCGGTAACCTTAGCCTTCTGCTTTTCTAGCTTCCTTTGCAGCTTTTTCTCTAGTTTCTCGCGATCCCGCGCCTTCTTTCTTTCCTTTCGTCGTTTGTCTCTTTCCATTATCTCTCTAATGCCGGTCGAGTCCATATCGTCGGCAAGCTCGTTGACTCGAGGCTTCCCCTTTTTTGTTGATGGTAGGGGTTCTTCCTCCGGAATCGCCGGCCCTTTGTCTTTTCGACTCCTGAGGCTTGACGGGCCATAAGGACTTCCGAGTCGTCTGGGACTCTCCGAGTACCTCAATGTAGGATGGGGCGTCAGAGCGGCTAAGGCGTTGACTTTGAAGCTATTCGACGTGTCCATGGTGTTCGATTTGGCCGATCGTAGCGACTCGGCCTGAGGAACGGAAATTTCGGATGGGGGCCGCGAAAGGTTTGCTTTCAGTCCCTGAGGGATGAACTGGCTGTCGCGCTGAAGTAAGCCGCTGGTGAACGATTTGGGTCGTCTTGGAACCGGTATGGGCTGGCTCATAGACCGTATCTCCTGCGCTCGCGCCTTTTCATCCAACTTCCTCTTATTTGACTTGGACCGCGGAAGATCGCGATGGAGTGACCCGCGCGACGGCCTCAGGGTGGGTGCTTCGGGGGAGACATAGAAGTTCTCTGCTTGTAAACTGGTTTGAGACGCGCCAGGAGGTATGCTCTTGGGCTCTGGATCCTCGGGAGGTGTAGGAGGCCGCGGCGGTGTTTGCGACGGAAGCTCTTCGTTTTTGATTTCAGAAAGTGGCTGCCTCGGAGGGGGAACGGGAGGCGGCGCTTTTTCTTCGGCGTCTTCGGCGAAAGGATTCTTTAGAGTGGGCGTAGCCTTGCGGGACGGATGTCTTTCTGGTATTGGAGGAACTGGTGGTGGCGGGAGATTCGAAGTGTCGATATCGCGTGAAGCGGAGCGTTTTCTTGGTGGTTGTTTTGATGACGACCTTGTCTCGCGGCCTTTCCGGACCGACTTGGTACCTGAGAAACAGAACTTTAGTCAGAATCCCAGCTCCACCAAGAACAAACATGAAACTCAAATGATTATTATTAACCCTAGCTCACCTTCAGGCCCCGTGATTTGGGTTGTGATTCCCAGGTTTTCATCGTCATCCCTCTCGGCCTTTTCATCCGGGCGCGGTGGAGGCTTCCGCTTTTTGCGCCCAAAGAGCCAGAAAGCCATGCCGCAAGGGCCGTCAGGACGCGGCTGCGGCTGTTCTTCTTCTCCTCCACTGAAGCGTCGCCTCCTGCGACTCCGACATGAGAGTAGCGACGTCAGTGTGCTGGAGCATCAATTGTTGTCAGGGAAAAGAGAGAGAAGAGAAGGCCGGGAAAGAAGAGCAGCAGAAGCTCTAGAGAACGACCTCCAGATGGCGCTATGCTGCTTTCTGCTACCTTGGGACTTTCTTAGAATGGGAAAGCAGCCGGGGGGATGATCTCTGTCGGTCGGACGGTCGAGCTGAGCTATTCTAGCGTGTAGTGGAGCCTGCCGGTGCCTCTGCTTTCCTGCCCTCTCTCCAACTTTGTTGTGCCTCTAGCTACTTTGCTTACCTACGTGCCTACTACTCACTTTCCTTCTCCCCTAGGCTCTCTAGGCGGCTTTGGGCGAAGCGTAACCGGGGGACGATTGGTGGTGGCGGACAGTGGATGGGGGGATTGTGGGTGAGAGCAGAAGTGTGTGGGCGTGGGGCGTGGGCCAAGCGCAATCACGCCCCGACAGCCAATCGCACGACAGGATGTCGAGTTCGCTAAAGCGGATGGCCCGCTCGCAATGTCGCCGCGGGCACCAGCTGGGCACCCTGCTGAGCGATGACTGCGTCCGATGGGCCTGGTAGACAGGGGTTTTTTGGAGATAATTAAATCGTAAATAGATGAAAGGAGTCGGGTGTGACGGTGAGGCAGTCTCGTTGGGTCCGCAAGACAAGGTGGTGTTGCCGGTTACTTTTGCTGTTGTCTATACACGAGCTGATATATGGAGCTCCAGCAGCTACCAAATACCGTCAACTTTTAGCCTCGTAACCACACAGCAGAAAACCTATGAACGTAGCTCGCGTTCACAAAGGGAAAAAAAACAGATGGAAAGAGTAAAGGTATGGGAGTAAAATCAGGAGCAGTAGCAGTTATCTTTTATTATTATGGCATTCGTGAACTGTCAGTAGAGCAGGAGAGGAGAGGAGAGGAGGGGGAAGACGATGCCGAGCTCTGCTCAGCTTTGCTGTAGCTAAGCTGCATGTGTGTCTGCACGCGTTGCTGTCCACCCATTATTCTTCCATTCTATATCTCATCCACTCTCCCGGTCTAGCGCTTCAGTGTGAGAAGAAAAAGAATCAAATACTTGGTCTATTTCGATACCTCGATTACCTGCCTTTTTTCCTCGACGGCATTAACCTAATATTACCCCTCCCAGGCTCAATCATACAGTTGGAGGCATATCATCCAAGCCGCGGCGCCAGCCTTGCTCGACAGCAGAAGTAACCTCGTGCCTTGAATGTCTAAATCTACGAGCTTACTTACCTACGGCGGGGTGTATCTTCTTGTTCGAACACTATCTTGACTTTTGCCTTGCCTTACAATGGGTGTATCGAACTGCAGACCCATAGGCCAAGGGATGGGCAGCAAAAGCGGTCACTGCCGGCGACTCACAGAACAGCAAAAGCCCACCAAGGCAAGTGCCTTCTTTCTTTTGGAGGATGGCGTTTCTCCCCGTACGCCACGAACAACAGTCCTTGGATCCCTCCGTAAGTCCACCCGTTAACTCGCGAGCGATATCCCATCTTTGTGATGGTGCGTGGTACTAGGACCTTGTAAGCCTTGTGGCCTTTCCCCCAAATTTGTGGATATGCATTTGATAGTGTCCGAACTTGTACGTTCGAGAACTTTGCCGCTTTATGGTTTTACAAATCTCGCGTGCACACCAGGGTCTACGAATCCATGTTGTTGTCCAGGAGGATCTCCGCCCTAATCGACAAGCCAAAGATGACTTCTGCAAGGTGCGAATCGGTAGATGCGGGTCCTCCTTTCGATGGCGGAGCTTGCTAACAGAGGGCTTGGGTCCGGGGGGCCTCTTTGCGCTCGTGTCCATCCAGCATCCATGATCCATACCAGTAAGCTACCATTTCCAGCCAGCGCAGTCCTAATGCAGCAGGAGAGACAGGTGGACGAGTATGTGTGGCTGCCTCTATTGAGTTGGCCTTGCACTATCTGCCCAAGTGGTGGGCCAATGCGTACCCAATTGTCATTGTATTTTCCTGGAAGGTTTTTTTTTTTGAGCTGCGCGCCTCCAACTGCATTTATCGCGACCAGCGGAAAAGGCTGAAGCAACGCGCTTTCTACGCGGTGCTGTGCCAGAGATCATCAGAGATGGGGTGTCGGTGAAATCTACAATGTTGTTGATTCCATCTGTTACTGCTTGATGTTCAACATGTGGTTCGTACAGTTTTCTCCAAATTCTAGATGTAGTCGATCTAAGGGACAGAGTGGTACGCCAGGTACCGCGTCGCAGCACTACAAGAGGAACAGGAATGATCCTGTCGATGCTCTGGTGAACGGAAGTAGCACCAAATGGACTCGAACCCCGCTTGCAAATTCGCCAGGAGCTCGGACGTGACTTTTTTCACGGCTCCACTTCCCATCCACTACCGAAACCCGAAAAAGCGACAGTGACACCGGCAGCGAGCCATTTAGGTACTGGCGCTCCTTGTACGAGTAGTCTGAGCTTTTCCCCCCACTGTGCGTTGATCTCGTAAAGATCCGCAACATCCCTCGATTCGATTTATGCAGGAAGGAAGGTAGGGCGATACCAAAGTAAAAGTCCAAAAAAATGAGACATGAACGACGAAATTAGTAACTAAACTGCACCAAACGCATGTATTCTTTAGATAAAGTTTTCTACGATAAGAAGCCACGAGATGGATCCGCAAAGTAGTGAAACTTAACTAATGAAAGAGCGGGAGGAAGCAGTCAGCATATTTTGGCCGCAAGTGATAAACAATAGACGAGCTTAACTATGGTCTAGGTGTCTATCTGTTGACATCTTTGTCAAAATATTCTAAGTGTCTCATGACCTGCAGGTGCCGGGTAAATGCACAGTGCGAATTCGCGGCCAGATCTCTTTCTCAAGTCTCAAACTGTAAACTTAATATTCTTACTAAGAAACCTTGCCAAGTAATTCCTTAACATTCACTGAGTAACAAATACACTCAATTAAAAATATGTTTTCATACAATAGATTTGATAAAGGGCTCGGACATCAGCACCTGGTCATAAAAATAAAGTGAAGAGCATAGTTCATAGGTACACGCCCTAATTTTGATAATCAATCGTTAGATTCCCTTCAAAAACTCTTATGTGGTTCTTATTTAAGTGAGTCTGGTAGCTCAGGTGGGCGCTCGAGGTGGTGAAACCTCATTTTACCATCCTTGCGATCTTCGCTATTACAAGATAATAGCAAATGAACTGAGAGTTTTCCTTAAGCTAGTGTAGACCTCCATAAGCCATCCAGGCTGCAGATATGTTCCCTGAAACGGGTGCTTCTCAGGCTTGTCACAAGCACTATCAGCCTTACCAGCCTCCCGCCAACTCTATAGGGTTAAATAATATAATAAGGTTGACTATGGTAAATAAGCCAGTGGTGCAGTGGTTAGGATAGTAACATAATCGGGTGTTCCTGTCCGAAGCCACGGGTTCGAGTCTGCCTCCACACTGGGAGTCTAGTCGCGACTTACACACCTGCTAACCCGAGAGGGAGCTGTAAGTCGTAACAGACAAATTGTAGACCGTAGAATGTAGGCCGTAGAATCAGAAAATCTTCAAAAGAGGGTTTTCATAGCCACCTTCGGGTGGTGAACTTTTTCTCTCCATTCATCAGGATTCAGCTCTGGTTTTACTCCCTACCTCTGTGGACGAGAGTAAAAATTAACCAACAACAGGTAAGCAACAGGGACTCGCAGCATCATATTCGCTCAAACCATTTGTCTTGCATCATTCTACGCTCTTGCCTCTCCTTTTCTAGTTCTTTTCGTTCACTCTGAAGCTCCTGCCGTAGAGTTTGAATTACTTCTAGCATTTCTCGACGCTGCTTGGCGATTTCCTGCTCATAGTACTCTCTCTGCTTTACCTGTTCTCTCATCAACTCCTGAACCTGCCTTTGAAGCCCTGCAGTACTGGGGGCTCCTATGTGGGCTCCAAAATCTGCAAACCTATTATCGCTAGAGCTGTCTCGTGTGTAATGGTCGCTCCACTGAGACGGAGGCAGCTCGGGCTCTGACGTGGCAGCAGTCCTAGAGAGGGTAGAAGGAGGCCTATTTAGCTCTTCCGGATCTTGATCATGAGGCAGATCAAAGATCCAACGTTGAAGGGACTGGTCTTCGGGCATAACATTGCCAGCTTCCCTAACACGTTTTCGGGAGCCCTGCGAGTCGATGGACGGCCGTCGTTTCGACACCGGGGAGCTGATACGTTCTACGCTTTCGTACGAGTGTACGCTGTCTGCTGCGAACCAAGAGTGGGCAGAAGACAGGCTTGGCCTCGTAGGTCTTGACTGCGTAGATGAAGAGGCAAGTGGCCTGGAAAGGGCTTCTACACCGGTTTGCTCATTTCCACGCGAACTTGAAGCAGGACTCTGGCCCGGTCGCGGCGGAGCTGTATCAAGGTATTGTCAACAGAAGTTTTACAGAATCTATAACATCACACTCAGGAGATACTGATAGATTCTCGACAGAGGGGATCATATTAGAGACGCTCCAGCAAAAAAAATGATTTCCTACCGCGAAGTGGCGTAAACCTTGCGCGCATTATGATCGTTATGACTAGAATAAAGGATGACGCATTTATCTCAATAGAGAAAGCAACGCATGTGTTTTACAGTCAATTGGTATCAGTTGGATACCCAGGGTCTCAGGCGCTCAAAGTCTGATTGTCCTCACACTTGCAATAATCAAAAGCTGAGATGTGCAGATGTGCAGCCCCGTTGTGGTGAGGTTGAGCGTCGGCCCGGCGCCAAGACACCCGCGTTTGACTGTTTTGCCTCATTGTTTACTTTCCACATTTAGCGACCACACCCTCCCTCCCACTTGAAAATTGCAGAATTTCTTTTGCAAACAACACCATTTTACTCCTTCTTCTGTTGGATCTGTGAAGCAATCATGAGTTACTCGCAATCCCGGGCCGGACCGGGTCAAAAGTCGTCTGGTCAGAACAAAAAAAAAGATGATAGCGATGAGTTTATGCGCCTGGTACGACCGTATTGCGTCTCTTTAGAGCTCCGCTAACCAAGTATAACAGTCCGATAGCGAAATCGCAGGATGTATTACCGATATTGGTGTTCCATTCTCTCCAGAAGACCTACTGCGACCGCAGCCTGCGCAAATTCAAAAGGTGTTCGAATGGTTTGCAGAGTTTTTGTTGAATACGACTCGGGAGACAGTAGAACCAGCCATGCGCGCTGCGGCGACAGACGTTCTGGGAGAAGAGATGTCGGATGTAGTACCTCTGGAGACTAGGAATCTGATGGGATTCTTTACTGCTCTAAGGAGACTTCTGGTGGAGGTATGTTAAGCCCTACAACCTGCCCTACATGAGACAGCTTTCCACGTATGGCAGAATGGTGAAGAACGTGTACTAACAGTCACCGCAGTGTGGCATTCACGACTTCTCCTTCACCGACCTCACGAAGCCCACCCACCCACGCCTCGTAAAGATCTTCTCCTACGTCATCAACTTCGTCCGCTTCCGCGAGTCCCAGACCGGCACCATCGACGCGCACTTCAACAAGCTGGAAAACACCAAGATGCGCATCGAAGCGCTCTTCGAGGAGAACAGGGAGCTAGAAGCGCGCTTCGAGAGCCTGCGCAACAACCAAGCCTCGATGCAGGCCTCGGCCAAGACGAAAGCCGCGCGCGTCGACGACCTCAAGGCCAAGCTGCTCGCGCTCAAGAAGGAGCAGGAGCAGCTGCAGCTGAAGATGGACCAGTCGCGGTCGCAGAAGAACGCGCTGGCCGCGCAGGTCGAGCAGAAGGCCGAGCGCACGCTGCAGCTGCGCCAGGAGGCCGAGAAGCTCCGCCCCTACGCCAGCCAGAGCATCTCCGACCTGCAGGCCCAGCTGGGCGACCTCAGCAACAGCCTCGGCAGCGACCGCGCCACCATCGAGGCGCACGAGAGGCGGTCGCGCGCGCTGCAGACGTCCGCCGACACGTTCGCGCTCGCGTCCAACGACGTCAATCCCTTGCTCACCACGCTCAATGCGGTGGCTGGCGATCTGCGGACAGAGGAGAGCGAGTCTCAGGATGCGGCTAGGAGGAGGGATGCGTTGACGGATCGGAGTAATAATGTTAGGGCCGTGGAGAGGGACGAGGCGGCGCTGCATCGTCAGCTTGAGAGGTGGCAGCAGCGGACAGATGGATTGAGGCAAGTTGCGCAGGAGAGGAATGATAAGGCACGGACGAGGATGGCGGATTTGAAGCTGGAGCATGATGGGCTTGTCAAGGAGAGGACTGTTAGGGGGAAGGAGGTGGAGAAGAGGAGGGTTAGGATCGAGCAGACCGAGAAGGCGGTAAGTATCCCTGAGCGTTGACTTTTGAATTTGGGGCTGATTCTTTGCAGATGACAGATCTTAAGGAGAATATCGAGATGGAAGTCAGTGCGGCTAAGGATGAGTACCTAAAGATGGATTCCCACATCAGGCTGTACATTCGGGAGATGGAACAAGGTATGGTTGGACAATAGGCCTGGCGGTGGGTACGAGAAGATGATATAGAGGCGTTCGCTGGCGTAGAGCTCCATTCATGTTCGCATTGATGACACATTGAGATACCAATTGATTGTCTTTTACTTTCACCAAGAGGTTCGAAATTTCGCATCCGTTCGCTTCAATTACACCCAGATCACAACCTAGTCCACTTTGAGTCCTCTTCTGTCCACTCCTCAACAAGTGGGATCGGACCCAAGGGCGTAATACTCTTTGGATTGACGTCCTTGTGGCTTTTCGAATAGTTTTCCTTGATGTGTTTGAAGTCTACCGTTTGAGACCATCCCTGATTCCAATGGAGATTCTTCAAGTACCTATTCAGCACCGGCATCTGTCGAATCATTTTCAAGTTGCACTTGAAATGCTGAACGTAAATGGCGTCAAACCTGACGAGTGTCGCGTATGCCTTGATATCTAACTCAGTGATCCGATCTCCCAGGATGTATGGCTTTCCATGCGCGGAGAGAATTCCTGATAATCGATCAAGGGCACTGAATACCATCTTACAGTTCGTCTCATATGTTTCTTGATCAGGTGCGAATCCAGCTTTGTACACACCGCTACAAAGCTCTGGCATTATCCACGAGTTCACATCGTCTATCTGGGATCTAAGATCCTCAGGGTAGAAGTCAAGCTTCTTCTGTTCAGGATCTTCTAGTAAGCCATCGAATCCATGGTTCAACATTCGCATAATGTCTTCACTTTCATTGTTCACAGCTGTCCCGGCATCCTTGTCCCAAAGAAGCGGCACGCTATACTTTCCGCTATAGTTTTTGTCTGCACGAAAGTACACCTCGTGGAGGAACTTGCTCCCGAAGAGGTGGTCGACGGTAGACCCTGGGTATTCTTCATCGGATGCAGGGAATCGCCACCCCCCGTCGGCTTTGGGATAGGGCTTGACTACGCTAAGTGGAAGGAATTGCTCTAGACCTTTGAGTTTTCGCGTCAACACCACTCGGTGCGCGAATGGACAGAACCAGCCAATGTAGAGATGGTACCTGGATGGAGAGAGCGGGTGGTCGGAAGAGGGTATAACTTTGCGAAAGGAGCCCGCCGACGGGGGGTTGTTGGTTGGATTGCCCGGACCGCTCATGTTTATAAAGATCTTCTCAAGCCTAAAATCAGAAATTTCACTTTATTGGAATTGATAGTTATCTTGATAGAGCTTACTACCCAGACGAGGGGAAGGAGTTGTGACGCGCTTTTGGATGACTCAGCCGGGGTCCAGAGAACTGACATGCGATGCGAAGGCTGGGGATCTGTTTGTCGTGGAATTCACAATGTAATTGCCCCTCATGAGTTAAAACACGTTCATCTCATGTATGAAGTTCCTGCGAGGTTCTCCAACATTTGCTCGTCAAAATTTGATACTGTCCTCGTGAATCCCGAGCCCCTTGTCTTTCACGTGGAAGGCAGCCCAAAACTAGGACGCAATCGACTTAGGCAACAAAAGTATAAAAAATATTCGCCGACGCACTGTAACGATCCGCAGCCAATATGGACTACCCCACAACCTCTAAATCCTTTAGATCTGCGGGAAAAGCAGGAGCGTTAGCCCATCAGGGAGCCTCCGCTGGAACTAGGTTGACGCTGCGACGCTTTTGAGACAAGGCTTTTTCGAACCTCGCATAATACGTCCATAAGGGGTAATCTGTTCGGTGTGAAATAGGAATCCAAGGGTTCCTTTGCACCAGTCAGCCAGTTGCGGCGTCGTGTGCGATCTGCACGCCATAGGGATGAAGAAGGTTTCCTTCCATTATCGGCAAGAAGCCCAGTGACCAGAAGCACGGCTTTCTCTTCCACCAATACCATATCGATCAGGGTTCCAATCCGAAGCAACTGTTCTCAAATGGAACGCCTCCGTTGATTAGACCCCCAGCTTTATTAATCCTTGTCTCCCGCTCTTAGTCTCCTAGGCACTGTATTCTCTATCGATTCTCAATTTTATATCGTATAGCCATGGGAGTCTCATGCCCTTCACCAACTGACCCTGAAGGCGGCGATGCGCACATGCAAATTAAGGTGATGGCGTTGTGTATCGTACTCCTTATATTCACGACGTTTTTACTCCCGGTTAGATTATATGCGAGCACTTTAAGACGTAATGGAAGAGGTTGGGATGAGATTCTACTCCCGACTGGATGGATGCTTTTTGTAGCCTCTTGTGCGATGGCTTTCGGTTAGTTAATGAAAAAATAGGAATTCGTCTTCTGCGGTGGCTAACGAAAGACGATTAGTGGTGATAGATCGTGGATCGATAGGCTGCCCATGGGAATCCATTACTACATATGGGCCAATTGATCTACTCCGGACTGTCAAATTCGACTTCATGTATATTTGGATATTTTCTGTGATATCACCGTTATGCAACTATGTTTGTCGAATGTCGATAGTCATTTTATTCTTACGCATATTCCCTTCTGGATGGGCACGAGGATTTTCATGGGCACTTTTAGTTTTCCTCACGGTCTTCATAATCAGCAATATTATCACCGCTGCAATCATTTGTAGGCCACTTGCAGCCTACTGGGATTTCACTCTGGCGAACGCCCAATGCTTCGATCAATCCTCTCGGACTGCAGTATATAAAATGTTCTGCATTCTCAACGTCGGGATCGACATAGCTATTATGGTTATTCCTTTGCCAACAATTTGGAATTTGCATTGCTCTCGATTGCGGAAATTTGGTCTCGCATTGACGTTTGCCTCTGGAGGCATGTAAGTTGATAGTATTCTTGTTAGATGTCTAACAAACTCACAATACATTAGAGGATTGTTCGCATCGTGCGCTCGAACCGTATATTTTTTCCGATGGGTAGGGAGCGAAACATATCCGGAAGCGTGGGCAACCTTTTCACCCATGGCTCTTTGGTCAATGGTTGAGATGGCAATGTATTTATCGGCCGCCTGCTTCGTAGGAATGCGTCCTATCCTTACATTGGTAGCGGACTGGTCTCAAAAACGATCGAGCTGGATTGCACTGCAAACTTGGCTCAAGAGCAAGAGCTGGACACACGATGAGGAAAGTAAAGGCAAACATATCTCGGATTTCCATTGATGAGAAAGAATGACAATAATTTTTAATCTTCACATTTTGATTGATGTGTGGAACTGCCATCACTAGACGAGGACTACTGAGGCCGAATAAACATCATATTAACTTTCAAATATAGGAACAGACTATGTACTCGGTAGCTCAAGGCCCACAGGGGGACCCTGTTTGAGCAGGAGACCAGCAAAGAGCTTCCGCACGCCCCCGACAGGATTTACTTACAACAGCAACAACCATACCGTCTTAAAACAACCCACTCTTATCCACTATCTGTTCACAGACCTTTCCCCTCCTTCAACAACTTCTCCGCCTCCTCCCTGAGCGCAAATTTCTGTACCTTCCCGCTGCCAGTCTTGGGAAACTGGTCCGTAAAAAACACAAACTTGGGCACAAGATGCCTGCTTAGCCTCTCCCTCACCCACGACCGAATAGGCTCGGGCTCCACCCCGTCCGCCTTGTCGGACCTGATCACAAACGCAGCCACCACCTCCCCATACTTCTCGTCCTTAACCCCAACAACCGACACATCCACAACTCCGTCCATACCCAGCAGACAATCCTCAATCTCGAGAGGATGAATATTCTCGCCACCGCGAATGATCAAATCCTTGATGCGCCCCGTAATCCTCACGTAGCCCTCCTCGTCCATAACCGCCTCGTCGCCCGTGGACATGAACGTGCGCTTCTCGCCCGTCTCGGCATCCACCTCCTCCTCAAACGCCTCGGCCGTCTTCTTCTCGTCGGCATAGTACCCGCTCATAACCAAATACCCACTAGTCATCAACTCGCCCCTCTGCCCAACACCCAACAACTCCCTCGTGACAGGATCCACAACCTTAACACGCACATGGGGCATCGCGCGGCCGACGGTATCCGTGCGCTTCTGCAGCGGATCCTGGGCGGTAGTCATGCAGCTGACGGGACTAGTCTCGGTCATACCGTAGCAAATGGCCAGATCCCGCATATTAAGCTTCTTGTGCAGCTTGCGCATCAGCTCGGCAGGCACGCTGCTCCCGGCCGCCACGCCGGTGCGCAGGCTACCGAACCCCCCACCCCCCTCTGTGTCATCGGCGGCGGGGGGGGCCACGAACTGGCCCCCGTCCAGCAGCGCGAGCTGGCTGTTGAACATGGTGGGCACGCCGTAGAGGGCAGTGGCCCTGTAGCGCACGATGGCCTCGAGGACCGCACGGGGGTCGTAGGCGGCGCTGCTGAAGAGGAGGGCGGAGCCGTGCGTCGCGCAGGCTAGGTAGCCGATTACGCTGCCGAAGCAGTGGAATAGGGGCGGTGCGCAGCAGACGACGTCCGAGGGGGTCAGGCCTAGGAGGCGTCCGATGGAGTGCCCGTTGTTGAGGATGTTAGAGTGCGAGAGCTGTGCGGCTTTGGGCCGGCCGGTCGTGCCCGAGGTGAATTGGATGTTGATGGTGTCGTGGATGTTCTGCGCCGGGGTGACGGGGCTGGTGGTGTTGCGGGAGATGAGGTCTGTGAGGGGGATGAGGGGTTTGATGAGCTCGTGCGGGTTGGCGGTGGTGGAGGTTGGGGTGGTGTTGTCGGCGACGACGACGTGTTTGAGGGAGGGGACGGCCGTGGAGGTGATGGTCGAGGCAGCGTGATCGTCGATGAGTTTTTCGAATAGAGGTTGATTTGGGAGGGGAGCTTTGAAGGGGAGGTTGGTTTCTATGCCCGTGAGGAGGTGGGTTGCTTGAAGGTGATTGAGGGCTGAGATGACTTGGTTCGGCGTGAATGAGGGGTTGAGAGGGACCTGTGGACGATGTTAGACAAGGTGCTGTTGATGTCTGATAGGATTCCCAATACGAGGATGGCCCCTAGTCTGAAGATACTGTACGTGAGGATAGCAAACTCTGAACAGTTTCCCATTGAGACGCCGATTCTGTCACCCTTTGTGACTCCAATGGACTTGAGGCCATGGGCAATGGCATTGCTTCGCTCTTGGAGCTCACGCCAAGTAATAACTTCATTCTGGTGGTGAGATATGACTCTGTAGTAGCGTTAGACTTGAGCTGATAGTACTCGTTGAATTGCAAAGAGTTATAACAAGTCATGCCAAGAGGTGTGGTCTTAGATACAAATTTGCAGTCCCTCCTCTAGCATTTACGCGCCCACAGATTCATGCCCCCCAAATTGTAGAACCAAAGATTTCTCAAAAAGCAATCGAAAAGAGCAATAGCTCCAGGGTGGAAAAAACTTACGCTGGTCTGTCTCCATGCTTTGAAACAGTCTCGTCAAAGCTCTCGAGAATCGTTTGCTCAAGTAACGGCGGCTACAACGCATCATCAGCTTCAATGCTTGACTGCTCAAATGGCCTCTACTGACCTCGGTCGGCCCAATGCCGTAAGCCTTCGTCAACAAGCCTCTTCTCGATATTTCACCAGAACCTGCCCAGACTGCAGGTTTACAAGCTCGGCAAGCATACGGCGTAGCCTTCACCCAGCTACGTCTTCTAAACATCGACAACAGAGCACCTGGGAAATGCATAGCTCAAAACACGATGGTAGGAACGGGAAAAAAAAGGGCCGACAAAGGGCTTCAACAGTACGGTATCATTATATGCAACTATAGCCCACACTTCAGCAGCACAGCTAGTAAGAATAAATCTTGAGTTAATTGGCTTGAATTGAGTGTATACAGCTCGAGGGTTTACAATGCTTGTTGTCGAGCTGCTCGCTGGAGAGTTAAGGACGGACGGGGGGCTTAACCCAGTTGGGCAGTCGGCTTCATTCGGTGTTGCGGGGTTGGAGGTGGTGGTGCTACAGCCTACAGGGCGCCTGCAGAGCAGTCTCGGCGGCTGGCGAACTGCGGGGGCGTGCTTCGCCGAATGAGAACGCCGCCGATTTTACTTGTACAGAACGGTACAATGATGAACGGACGCCAGGACACCAGCCCTTTCAGGATTGGCCGGCGCATCGACGTTTATGCGAGGGGACTATTTTCAGGGCTTTTGGGCTGGATGTACAGATAAAGGGTCACAGGGCAAGTATCTACACGTGTTAGGCGCGCATGAAGGTAGATAACCCCCCTTGCGATACGCGCCCGACCTACATGGTATCCGGCATGAAATAGGCGTGGGAGGTGCAGTAGAAACAAAATACAATCCGGGGAAGTTGATGCGGTGTCTTTTGACTGCTGCAGGATGAGGTAGATGTATTACGCGTACAGTAACTATCCGTGGTACGAGGCTTGAGCACTCAGGTAAAGCTCCTGAGCTATTTTCTAGTACCTTAGAAGTCAGTACCTACGCTTGTACTTGAGAAACATTCTAAGTACTCTTACTTGCTCTCAAAAACATCAAAAACTGTGAAGTTAAATGAGTACATGAACAGGATAGTAGTTATAATTGCTCTCTGTAATTCCAACAAACTGCTGGCTCCCACAACGAACACACCGAATTCCCCGCCCTCTGGCCACCCCCGCAGAAAACCTCCACCTTCCAACTCCGGAGAGTTGACCCCCCAAAATCACTCCGTACGCGCCATCTGATATCTGGTACGACCACAGCAACAACTACCGCCAAACAATGCTTTGTGGGTCCTGCCCCTGACCGCTCTTCATAACCCGCCCCCTTTCGAGTTTCAAAACTCCTCCGAGGAGTAAAAACAAGAAATTTTACAAATCAAAAGATCCAGACACAAAGCCCAGTAACCAAAGTCGTAAGCTGCTGTGAGTGTGAGTGTGCGCGCGCGTGTTTGGAGCCGATAGTGCGGGCGCCTCTATTGCACCCGTACTCGTACTCGAGTTAGGGCCGCCTGCGCCATTTCGCCGGGCTTATGGGGAGCCTTGAGCGATGTGACGAGAGGGAGCCCGTGGCTGCTTACACACACGTACCCGTCTGTGAGCCTGACTTTCAAAATAGATCACACTTATGTTACTAAGACGAGGTTGCTATGGCGAAAGGGGCACTGATCACGACGGATGCACTGGTAGAGCAAGATATTGAACGACTTGTAGGGTGTCATCAGGACAGAAATCTATTCTATCGACCGTAAAACAGTTCTATAAACAGGCTACCTGTTTGTTCCAACAGTGCAGGCCAGGTATGTATGGGGAAGAAATATATACAAAAGAATGTGGTTGTCAAAAAGTCCGTCGCTCCAACCGCAGGGGAAATGGTTCAAAAAAGAAAGCCATCTCCCCCAATCCTATTCATAAATCCATCTATTGGGTGTAGCGGGTACCGGCAGCGTTAAGCTGGCCACCGGTAGTCATGCGTTGGTCGCCAGCCATGAAGTAGCTGTAGCGCTCGATGTCGTTGTTGTTATCGAGGTAGGGCAGGGCAAGGTCCATGTAAGCCCTGCTGCCGTCGGCGTTCTCGAAGGGAGTGAAGGCGAACTCGGTGACCCAGATGCGGATGTTGGGGTTGCCGAACATCTCACGAACCTGGGGGATGGTCTGCTCGAGCCAGCCGCGCATGCTCTCGAACTGGATGGCCGGGTCCGGGTTGTTGTAGTCGTAGAAGTGCAGCGGCACGAAGTCGCAGCGGCAGCGACCGTTGCAAGTCTGGGCGAAGGTGCGGAGCCACTCAATACCGCCGGCAGAGATACCTGGAGCACCGATCTGGACGTCCGGGTTCGAGTCCTTGAACGGAGTCACGTTCTGGATGAAGATCTCCGCAGCGGCGGCAGCGTCGTACATCGCGGTTCCGCCAACTTCCGTGGGCTCGTTGGGTTCGTTGAAGCCCATGATGTGTCGGGAGCCGCTGGCAATGGCGGCAGCGGCATCCGCGGCCCAATTACCGATCTCGCCGTTGAAAAGCATGGGGACGTACTCGAGGCCACCCGCAAGCTGGCCACCGGTGTTGTGGAGGGGTGTGGCGGCCCAGTTGTATGCCCAGCTGCTGCCCTGGAAGAGGTTTGTCAAACCCGCATCATTGTAGACAAGGCCTCGCTTGCCACCACCTTGACGCTCTTCGAGCACAGGAGCAGGAGCTGGGGCAGCAATGGTGGCAGAGATGAGAGCCGAAACGGCGGCAATGCTGTAAGAACGCATGTTGATGAGGATGAAAGATCGAGGTGTTCTTAATTTACTTGTTAAATGATGGAAATGATATCGAGGGAACCACCGGGGCCGTTCGATATCGAAAATGAAAAAAAAGACTGGAAAGACTTGTACAAGCTGCTGTATCAAGAAAGGAGTGAGACGAGGCCAAGCTCGGAAAGGAGAGTATACGCTGAAGGAGCGACGGTAAAATTGAACAATGAACTGAAGTTTGACGGTCTGAGAAATATGAAATTATGGGGGGTGGGAGCACATTCTATATACAAGAATCAGGCTCCCTACATGGGGGTGCATCGAACGCCACAAGGTCACTAAAGTCCATTGTGGGCAGTTGTAGGCAGGCTGGTCTGTAAGCAACTCAGGAACCAGTGAGCTTCGCCGACGTACACGTCCATCTTGCGGTAATGGAAACAGGCTGGACCAACGTTACAACCCATGTTCGAAAAGTTTGGAGTTTCAGGAACAGAGGCTGATTCTGATAGAAGCCCCGTTTCTGTGTGGGTAAGGCTTGGCCCACAGCAACATCAATGGGCTTACGTCCCTTGCAGGCCGGACACCCAAGAAATCCATCCGCTGTAAGCAGGGGACCTTAATTCGCCGACAAATCCATACCCGATTGGTGAGAATTCAAAACCCGGCCAGTGTGATTTCAAGACCCACCAGTAGGAGTACGTAGCTTGCCTTTTTTTCAAGTTCCAAGGCGTGGATGTGTAGCGCCGCCTAGAGCTTGCGAGGACATGGTGCTCTACCAGCCTTAAAACGTTCGCGATTTGCCGAATACCCAATTTTGTCTACTATTTCTACTTCATCTTTAGGATGATGACCTCGAGGTGATTCTATACTCGATTTTCGGTGGTCAGGCTGGAGCACTCGGGTTATTCTGGGCGCCGAAGCCCCATAGATGACAATGAGGCAAGACTTCCGGTGTAGAATAACATGATAAGAAAAGGACGGTTTTGCGCCTTGAGTTAGTTGCGACCCTGGGGCCTGTTACATCCAACACTGTGTTTCAGAATTTCCGACATGGACCTTAAAATGGAGTGGTGGGCGGAAGCGGTGGCTCAGCCTCGCCGACCATCCAATGACACCACAGGAATTAGTGGAATTCTGCTAGGTGCGGCGGCAACCTTAGACAATAAAGAATACTGCATGAAACGCATGACTGTATATACGTAAGCCCTCAAGTGGTCTTGGAAACATCAATGCCGTCCCGTAAACATGATTCCCATCAATAGTCGCGGGCGCTTGAAAGATAAACAATCTGTGCCATGCGATTGAAACATTTTGTCGAGCACTGGGCAGTGTCCGAACAGGATTAGAAGAGCTTATTGCACTGTTACCTCGTGTGGCAACATCAGCACGTTTCTGTCCTTGAGGCAAGACGTGAGTTTGTTGGTCGAGGAAGGATTGCACGCGATGGAACTTTGGGCCAGTTTCTACGCAGAATGTGGCGTCCCCTATTGAATAAGTTTAGCTCGCCAATGCTCATGAGTCAGGAATGCCACAATTAGCCTTCGCCTTTTCAACGTGCTCGCTGACCGTTCCTAGTTGGCATTCCAGAATGACGGTCAGAAGCTCCTACTAACGCAAGAGATGCGACCATAACGCGCCGATCGCGTTCACAGCCCTTCGGGGTTCTCAATGAGGCACGTAAAACAGCTCTGAAAATGGTAGCCACCTACCAACATCCATCTGTGGAGCTCCTCGGGCCGCGTTGGAACGTAGGTGAGATTTCAAAAAATCTAGCCGACTGTGCTATTCCCGTCCGTAGCTGTGTACCTGGAGCTCTTCATTGCCACCACCACCCACGTCACCGTCAGGTCCACTATGAAAGATTTCGCGACCCATACTAAGTAAGACAGCTAAGGTGAGGCTTCGGGAGGAAGAGTGGGCGTTCAAGAAGGTTCACTCGAGGGTTTTGTCAGGCCTTCAGCTGGTCCTCTGAGGCAGTTCTAAGAGGCCAAGCAGGGCAGACTTTGGTGGAACTGTAATTTTAATTTTCTTCCTCAGAGACCGGGGCGCGGCGAAACTCTTCTCCTTCTCCGGGTGCGGTCAACTTCAAGTGCCCCTGTGCGCCTACCTGCTAACGGTGCCTCTCTCTTACCCGACCACCCAAAAACCCCCCTTAATAGAGTCCTCAGCGGCGCCAGTGTCAACGCAACGTCTGAGGTCTTGTCTACAGTCACATCGCCTTGTCGTCTCAAGGCTCTCATTCGTTGCCAGCGGTTACACTTTAATAAGCATTCATAACGTACACTTGGTCTATCTCTACATTTCTTGGGTACCATGCCGCGTGCAATGGCCGCACGCGCTCCCGCACGTTGATAGATGCTACGAAGTGCCATGCCTGTTCTCTCTCACCTGATCTTAGCAACGACCAAGAATCTCGAAATTTCCCTCTTTCGATAATGGCCAACCCTTTCAGTTTGACATAGGCTTACGTGCGTGAAAGCCTTACCTTGTCTTAACGGAGTGTACTTTGGGGGAAATGACTGACTGAAGGCTAAAAGCGAAGACGAAGGGATTATAGAGGAGACTAAAGCAAAGGACTTACAACCAATGGACTTTTTCGTTCGAGGACTCATGATAATTAGTCGAAACCATCGTCTTGGCTTTGGAAAATTTAAGGTGTCCATGTTGTTTGGAAGTCTGGCGTTATTATTGCTGCTTGGTGCTCCTGGTTTTTGGTTCGCGATGATCTTGTTATGAGGCTCCAGGGTAGAATAGATTACTTCCTAGGTTGCCTCAAGCCTACTTGGCTTCGTTACGGCCTATTCCGAAACCGTGTGAGGCGCCATCGTACTTTTCTCCACTTAGATTCGTCTGCAAAGACTTCAGGATAGGGATGAAACGAGGTAGGTTGACGCTTGTCACCCTCTAATGTCAAGTCGTTTAATCCTCAAGGTCCAATTTCAATAGCCAAGCCAGAAGGATGAGTAAAAAGGTCCGGTCTACCCTGAGCGCTGACAACCACACCCGCTATGAAGCTGTTCATAGAACTTACCTAAAGTTGTCTTGGAGTGAGATCTGACACTCCGTTGCCACTTGCATGAGGAACTGTGATAGGCAGAATTAGCGCTCGCTCAAACGTGGTTGGTTTGTCTTCGTCCTACAGTATAGTAATAACACAGTCAACGTGGACGCGAATACGCTGGTTTTTATGGGTTTGATTTATACGTTACTTTTGTTAGAAGGCTCATGACCTGCTCGATCGATCATGTCTCATATGCCGTACATGAGGAGAGATTCGAACAAGGTCGCAGGTTTGTTGCCGTATAATTCTGCTTTTATTTGACACCCTTGGTCAACGTGTCAATTATCAGGTTATAACCAGTAGCCCGAATGCATCCTACTAAGACCGCTACTGACCGATTTCTGAAATGCCATGATTTGCACTTAATTTAAACAACATCAAGTTAGACCCCTTGAACTTTGGTCACTTGTTGAGCCAATTCGACTATTGGTCCATGATATTAACATAAAAAAATTTAAATAAATATCCATTTTAAGCCGAAATGTGTTCTACTTGGAGAACGTGGGTTGGTGGGTTTTGCGTGTTTGCTTGTCAGATTAGGTTGTGATTTTGCTGGGCACGGACTTAGCCCTGAAACTGCGACGTGTCAGCAGCCGTAACTTCCACAGCAGATGCAAGAAAGCTTTCAAATTGTGTAAATCTTGCTTCTCTATGTTATCAATTCACAATAAATAATACTCAATGGCTCGGGCTAATACTAAGATTCATCCCAATGGGATGTCTGCAAAGGCTGCAACTTCCGCAAATGGAGTTTTCATCTCGGCGTGGAAAGGCTACTTGCTGTTTCTGCTCGCCGCGTGCTGGTCACCGGTTTCTCAGCTGACGCTCTCTCCAACTCACGGCTCGATCCCAGCGGCGCTATATCATTCGCGACTGACTACAAATGCTCTGTTACTCACCGTGCCTCTGGATTTCGTGTTTCTCGCGATCCTCCCGCTTCGTAGGAAAGCCTATTTGCTCCCGGTCTTGGCTTTCAGCATTCCGACTATCCAGTATTATCTTACGCCTTACACCCTTCAATGGGGTCCAGGTATCAGCTCCTTCGTGATCGAACTTCTCACGTATGGCTTGCTAGTAGCATTAACTCTCAACATCACCTGGCAGCGCTACATGCACTATGGGCGATTCGTGCCTTCATTCCTGCCAGCAGCTTTCCAAACGCTCCTCCCTCCATTGATTGCATCAACCTTCCTATACATCTTCGAGAGGTTCATGTGGCATCGAATCCCCCCTTTGTTTGGATCAAGTTTGCTGTTCTCTCGTGCGCTGTCGCCACTTTTGCTGGCATTTGCGTCTGCAATACTGCTCCCGTCTAAGTATTTGCTATTCGCAGCTGCGCCGCTGTTTCATACCCTTCTTCTAAACCCGCACACGCCACTTCCTATTACTATTGATAGACTCAATCATACCTTGGCTACTGTAAACTATACCCTCCTAGATCGCAAGGAAGGTCCCACAGGCTATGTATCCGTACTCCAAAACGATGACGTGGGATTCAGGGTCATGCGATGCGATCATTCTCTCCTAGGAGGTGAGTGGGTGTATGGAGTTGGCAACTGGGTTGGCGGGAAAGGCTATCAGGAGAACCGGGCTATCGTTGGAGAGCCGGTTTACACGGTATTCTTGAACCTAGAGGCAATCAGATTAATTCAAGACGCCGAGGTAGTCGAAGGCGAAACCAACATAACTCCGCTGGTTGCCGATAAAGATGCTAATGCTTTAGTCATTGGCCTGGGGATAGGTACCACGCCTGCAGCACTGGTCGCACATGGCATCGATACTACGGTAGTCGAGATAGACCCCGTGGTATTCGACTTTGCAAGAGACTACTTCACACTGCCTGTGAACATCACGGGAGTCGTTCAAGACGCGACTGTTTACATTCAGCATTCTCAAGAAACTTTCGACTACATTGTTCACGATGTTTTTACTGGTGGGGCAGAGCCTGCGGAGTTGTTCACAGTTGAATTTCTTGAAGGACTAAAAAGCCATCTGAAGGACGAGGGAGTTATCGCCATCAATTATGCGGGAGACCTTCTTCAGCCGCCTGCTGCTTTGATCGTACGGACAATCCTCTCGGTGTTTCCAGGATGTCGTCTCTTCCGTGAAGACGAGGCGAAGAATGATGATCCTCATATGGACTTTACGAACATTGTATTCTTTTGCCGTAAGAACACACGACCTTTCATATTCCGCGATCCTGTAAGTGCAGATTTCCTAGGAACGATGTCGAGGCGACAATACCTGCTTCCTGTCTGGGAGGTTGACCCAAACAAATTCGATCTAGATGGTGACAAGGACGGCATCGGCAAAGTGCTTAGTGAGTCGAATATTAACGCCTTAGAGAGGTGGAGAGCACCAGGTGCTATAGGCCATTGGGAAGTTATGCGAACAGTTCTTCCTGCGGTCGTCTGGGAGAACTGGTGATACGAACTGGACGATAGTTTTTTTTGTGTTTGTGGTGGCTTGTGATGGGCAGAGCGACCGGCGCGGAAATGTGTCAGTTACCACAATTGGGGCCATTACCAAATTCAAAAGCCCGGAAAGCGGTTCAATTCCACGTACATGCGGAAAATTGCGGTCTGGTCTAAATATGAGTTCGGTTCAATTCGCAATTATAACTTATGTCAAGCCTAAACGAATGCCTCTGAAGTCCATACTAGCAGAAATTTTATCTCTTCACCGTCAAGCCATCAAGAAGCATCGTATCGAATACTACAACCATACAACCTGCCTTGATATCAACGAAGTACTGCTTAACAACAGCTACACAATATGGCTGTCGGCTTGATTCCACCCAGATTGTTCATCGCTAGCCGCAGCAGGCGGTCTCGGGCAATTATATCTCGACTTAAGCACATCCAAGCAAAAGCCATATCCGCAATCCTCAAATTTTTTAAACTTGACAAGAACGAAACTAAATACCCATATCGACCGTCAAACGACTCGAGATACGACAATTGTTCCACTCCAATGCCTAGCAGGCGTCATCGACAGGTGAAATTGCGGCTAATAGAGCCCGTAGATCGACCGTCAGAGTCATTTCACGCCGAAGCGATGAGAATCTTAAACGAATGTGTGGAACGGGAGAATCAAAAATACTTAGAGGCGCGAGAACTAGAGGATCTAGACGCTTCATATGCGAAGTTACATTCTACTCGGTATCGGTTGAAGAGATTGGAACGACGTGCACCGAAGACTCACGTACAAGTACACCATGGCCCGATGATCACCATCAAAGAAACCGACGATGAGCAATGATACAATGAATGGCTGTTGGGGTGTTTATGGAGTTCTTTATGTGTTCTGAAGCTACTAGTTTGAGTTGTAATCGCCGAGTTAGGCAGTGTACATATGCGAAGCAGTTTTCAGAAAATTTTCCAGCAGGCAACATTGGAGCGTCTTCTACACAACTAACATAAAGGGCGAGTAGCTCTATATTAATGGGTTTTTATTAAAAAAAATACCGAATTGAATTCAATATACTTCAAAATCTTCCATATCTTTTTAAATGGCTATATCTTGTTCATGGTTTGAGCATGATGTATCGAGTTTTGCGCAGAAATTTACCCAGGTACCATGGTACGCCGCAAAGAATTTTCCGGAAACCGCGTGATTTAGACCTGTCACATTTGACAGTGAATATTGGAGGAGCGTTAGAGTAAAAGTGGTCTTTATTTACGAAATTAAATTAACTGTCTGGGTTCTGAGTAGGATATGTATCTTGTTGTCGTCCTCGGAACGTAGTTTACAAGTACAGATGTCTGTCTATATCACCGGTACAACTTGAACCTGTGCATCCAGATGATATCTATTTCCGAAACTCGCCCACGCCCGACAAGGTAGCATTGCCCCAGAAGTTCCGGAGATCATTTGCCAGAAGATCGGGAGCCTCGTAGGCGGCAAAATGACCTCCTCGGTCGTTGACTACCCGCTGAACAACATTTCCACCTCTGACGGCCCAGTCCAAAGGCTGCATGGCACATATTAGCGCAGCCGGTTGTAACAAGAATACAAGTACTTACTGCTGACCACAAATCCCGCGGGAACTCCGAGATCGAGACCGGCTGCTCGACAAACGGGAAACCTTGACCCGCGACGGGGAAAACTGCGTTTGGAAGACTTTCGAGCGCAAGACTGTCCGACGGATTTCTCAAAGATCCCTGGCAAAATGTTAGTTGGAGGCAACATGCACGTTCTACGAATTATGTTAATTACCTCATCTACACCCGCACGGTAGTAATTGAAGCCGGCGTAGGGGCCTTGCAGATAGTACATCAAAGACCAGGTGATGATTTCTTCGGGTGTGAATACGTAGTAGTCTACGCTCGCTTCCATCAGGCCGTATATCCACATGGCGTGGCCGAGCGGGCTGTCAGTCATAGCGTACGCAAGCTGAAGGGGCCGAGTCTGCTGCTGATACCGGTATCCAGAGTTCAACGGGGTATAGGTATTCAGCCTCTCGAACAAAATCACTTCCTCGGCAGTCGATTCGTTGGCGATGTAGCGCTGCAGGTCCTCCTCGTTGGGCGGAATGAGCCAGAAGTTCGAATGGATCGACACGACGTTCTCGGGGAACTGGCCGGCGATCCACCGGACGGCGAAGCCCCCGAAGTCGCCGCCCTGCGCGACGTAGCGGCCGTAGCCCAGCTGCTGCATCAGCGCGTTGCCGGCCTGCGCCGTTTCCCGGTTGCCGAAGTTGGGCCGCGTCGGGGCGGGCGAGAAGCCGAAGCCGGGGGTCGAGGGGGCGACGACGTGGAAGGCGGGATCCGAGGCGTTTGCCGGGTTCGTTAGGAGGTCGATGATGTGGGTGACCTCGAGCCAGCTGCCTGGCCAGCCGTGGAAGAAGATGAGCGGGATCGCGTCCTCGCGGTCGGACCGGTGGTGGACGAAGTGCAGTGGGACTGGCTCGGTGTAATTGGAGTCAGGTCCTAAGTTCACGGTGGTGGTGAAATGGTGGAACCTGCGGGACGGGGTCAGGGGCAATTGACATTAATTATGCGATTAGGCACAACTTACTCGTTGAGGCGGTCTTGGACTGTGGGCCAATCGAACTCCTCAGCCCAGTAATCTCGGACTGTGGTGGCAGTCAAGACTGATGGCCCATCCATAGAGGAGGGCGGATCCATTTCCACGGGCAGCCTTGACAGAGAAACCCTATTCCTAGTTGTCTCCATAAAGTTCCTGTCGACGTCGATAGTCCATGGCTGCGGAGAATCGGGATAGCTAGCATTCCATGGAAGCCCTTCGTAGGTGGTGCAAAGTGCCACCTGAGTATGAATTAATAGGCCTAGCGAGGCCAGGAGCGCCTGTTTGAGCATGATAGTAGACTCTGTGAAGCGGAGGACGAATTGATACAGATGGTTGGGTAGTAGCCAGGACATTGACTTCCCAGCCGCTATATATATTAGAGAGTCCATAGCTTTCAGGCATTAGTCAACTGCGAGTACGACCCGGAGTTCGATAGCGGAAGGTGGAGCTTGTGAGGATTCTGACTGTTCACTAATCTATAGCTTAGATACTCTTAGGCTGGATTGGTAGGCACAACAAGGCACATTGCGGCTGAATAACTCATCTCGAGATGATAGACAGACAATTTGGCTCGACTGCCGTGCAGTCTTCCATCCAATGGCAAAGTCTTATTAATCGCACGTCATTGGAGCTTCCACACCCTCGCATCGTTAACCAAAGCAGGATCGCCGCATCCTCAAAACGTAAGCAAAGTTTATAAATCTGCAAGACCACACATAGTATTCAATCCCGTTCGCCATGTTCGATCCTGCGGCTTCAATATTGGCAAACATAGCAATATGCAATATTTCCATGTGGGATGTTGGACTGGAGCTCGGGGGCCGAAATGTCCGCTCGGGAGGAGGCATCCAGGCTTTGTGGCTTTGAGGCTTCCCACCGACGACAGATAAATGCCAAGACAACGGGTCAGCCTCCGCCCACTCTTTTCACCGCTTTATAATCATCCACGGCCAACGCCACCGCCAACTACGTCCCACTCCGGCAATCCCGACTTCACCAGAACCGGAAACGGACATCACGGATCTGCCCTCAGAGAAATTTAGGATACATTAACTTAAATTGATTTTGATATGGAATCAAAGCTATGGCGGAAACGCCGAATCTGACAGCTTAGTACTAATATGCAATCGAGTTCCAGCTCGCCTTAGGTATGTCATAAAGGATGCGTGATAATCCTCCAAAAACGAAAAGGAAGAAGATAAAAAACTCCATCCCAATGCTTTTCGCTGTAAAAGAAACAAAGCGCTATGCAATGCAATACTTTCCCGAAAAAAAATCCACCCTTCGAAATTAACAACAACTTAGCTAAGCCCAAGCCTAGAAACGCACCAACCGCCTGGCGCTCGCGAACCCGCACCCCGTCTTCCCATTCTGAAAGGCAGCGCCTGGCCCGGAACAGATTCCGCTAGGCCCGGCGCAGCAGCCCAGGCCGCAGTCGGCATTGCTTAGGCACTGGCCGCCCACGAACTGGATGCCGGCTCCGTTGCCGACGTTCTTATCGCCCGCGGGATCGCTGCAGGTACACCTGTTAGCTCCTGTTCGACTCCTATTCCTTACATATAACTGTGTACTGCATATATCTATGTAATGGAACATTCGATTGGGGAAAAAAAACTCACAATGGAGGTCCGCCCGCGCTCGGGACATTGTTGGCCGTGGCCTGCCCCGGTACCTGGCTGCCAGCAACCGCCGATGGGTCGGCGCCAGAGCCCGTGACAATGCCAGCATTGACGTTATTGAAATCGTTATTGCCATTGTTCCCATTGTTGTTATTGTTGCCGCTGGCCGCAGGAGCGGCGGCGCCGCCGCCGCCGGAGGAGAAGCCGCACCCTTGCTTGCCGTTCTGGAAGGCGGCGCCGGGGCCGGAGCAGATGCCCGTGGGGTTGGCGCAGCAGGCGGAGGCGCAATCCGCGTTGCTGAGGCACTGGCCGCCGATGAACTGGATTCCCTGGCCGTTACCGATGTTCTTCTCGCCGGCGGGATCACTGTGGGAGGCTCGGTTAGATTTTAATGTAACAACTCTCGTAACGTAATTGAATCAACGTTGTGGGTGGGAAAGAAGTGGGGTGGGTGGAGGGAGCTCTTACAATGGAGGCTGAGCCGAAACTAGGCCAAGGGTGAGGGCAAAAAAGAGGGCGGATGTCGTGAACTTCATTTTGAGTGGTGATATAATATAGAATAGTGAACGAAAGTGGTAAACGTTTGAACGACGCGTATGAAATAAAATGAAATCGATTAAAAGAAAGACAACTTGCGCGTTCGTTTACTTCTCGTTAGGCAAGATAAACAGATCGCACTGACAACTGAACGGAGCAGCAGTAGCCACTCTTCATATACTCATGCCCGAAGTGCAGTATTACACGAGGCAAGGAGCACTCATTAAGGACTTCTAGCCCGAAGTTTCCGTGAGCATTGATGTTTAATATTGAGTTAAGCTTTGATGCCTCATGCGAGTGCCCTTAGGTACTTCGGTGCTATAAATTTCTGGTCTCTTGGTTGTATTTGGACAGGGGCAGGGGCCAACATACGGAAGCCAAAAGTTGGTTCGGGGGCCAGAAGCCTTGGAACTACGGTTTTAGATACACAGGATCGTTGGAGTTCGACGTGGTAGAGTGTCGTTTGTATGGGCGTCAACTGGAGGCTGTTTCGCAGTTCAGGGGGTTGCTATCTTCAATTGTGTGGAGCACTCCGACTTGCGTAACATTTGTGGCTGCTTAGTAGATTCAAAGCAGGCTCGGACCAAGGACTGGGAAAGCCTGTAAAGTCAAGTGATCACCAATGTAGGTTAAGCAGTTTCTGTTATCCGGAAATAGAGTTGAATCCATGGCTTTCAAAGCACTCTCTAAACCTACCTATATCGATTGCGCGATATCAAATATTCGCCGACCTTCTTCGCTTAAGAAACGGCCACGTAGATCTCTTGCAAGGCAACTGGGATAATGAGTAGTTCTCGCAGCCAAGCAGAATAAGGATTCCTCGAACGCTTCTTCTCGCTAGCGGTCCTTATTGTCATGTTCGAAAGCGAGTCAATGCGGCGAGGGGGCACCCGCACAACGTTATACCAAGCACCAACGCTAAACTCAAACTCGGCTTAGCGGCACCCGGCAACCATCGGAGAGTCGGAGACCTGAGGAGCAGCCCCTGAAGACCCTGCGCGCATGAATGTTTTATAGACCTCGACTGCCGCCTCAATTCATGCGTTTTTCTGCTGCCCGCTCTTTCTCTCGGGCTGCTGTTTGGTTTCGAAAGACGTGCGTAAAGGCCAGAATCTTGCGAATGTACAAAAGATTTGCGCTCATATCCTTGATTCACAGTCGACGCAGGGTCTAGGGGGAAAGATTGTGCGAGCATCTTGAGAATTTGACTTACGCGTTCACGACATGCTGCTTGTACGAGTACGGTTTTTGCGGGGAGATCGCTGAGTAGATTTTTACTTGTTTTACGCTAATTCTCTCAGTCCTCCTGATTCTGATTAAAATCATTTGAGACTCGTCTCAAATATTAACTTTACGTGAGAGCAACTAGCAGGTGCTTTAATGGCGCAGTTGTCCAACTCCTGTAATTATCATTGGTTATATAGCCTGATTGCGACTTCCGAACTGTTGTGTTGGATGGTACTTCGGCGTCGAAAATCCTACCTTTGACACGAGGATCACGCACGTCAGTTCGGCTTCTTGCGGGGGAAGGATGCTCTCCGTTAGATACAACATGATGAATTGTAGGCTTGATATTAGAGACGTGACGCAGTTGGATTTTTATGCAATGTGTAGGCACTACCAGCTTGTGGGAAAGGAGCCCAGAGAGAGTTGGATGATAGTTATGCTTCATCTAGTGGCAGATAATCGCGATGCGCAAGACCACGTGCTTTTTTGCCGATCGCCCACACATCGTAATCGCTCAGCCCTCGAAGAATTATTGTATCTTAAAAATCAACCTGTTGGAGCCCTGGGCACTTCGCGTCTAGTGTAATCGCACTTCCGGTAAGGTAAGATAGATTCGATGAACCCAAACAAGAGTAGGCTGTAGCCCTTCTGCACATAGGGATTTAAGTTTTGAACAATTAACTTTTTTTTACAAGATTCTTATCGCTCACAAAGTTCTTGCCATAGCCTTTTCTGTACCGGTTGGCTGGATCACGATGGATTCGAAACGGTGGCAGGATGTGAATAAAGCGAGAGTCCAGGAATTACGAAGATTTCCTATTGTTATTACTAGTCTACTCGCGAGCGACCCCGCGGGGGCGACGAGGCTGGAGATTTGAGAGTAATCTCTAATTGCCCTGTTTAGGTAAAGCGTCGATCGCTGTAGCCTTATTTCTTTGAAGGAACTGCTCGACATGAACCGTACATCTACTAGATTGCTTATGACTGCAATCGATCCCTGCTAAAACAAATTGAGGTCGAGTCAGTAACTTAACTCGTAAAGCCACGGAATTATCTAATTTACAGAAATGGAACTTTTTTCCAGGACCTGGATGCTATTTGTGGATAGCACACAGGCAGACGGGACGTTTGCGGGGTTCTTAGCCGCCCATGCAAGCCCTCGGCGTCCAGACTCGCTGTGTTCTACAGGCAGCAAGGCTCTCCCGCGGTACCTGCGATATAATAAAGGCTCATGATGCCCTAATTATTCAACGAAATCTACAAACCCAGTTTCAGGGCCTTTCGAACCATGGACTTCCAGGTTGGCGAGTATGTTGAGGTTGTTTTCCGTGTTAGGCTAGCAGGTTGTTGACTACGAGCCTTAGGAAAAGCGTCTACTTCCCCATATACGACGACAGCTGCGGGACCCACCCGCATCCGCACAGTAAATACATACCATACGGCAAGGCCAGTGGCAATGGGAATTTACTCAAGGTCGACATTGCCTCGTTTAGTGCTCCGGCCAAAGAACAGGATTCTCAACCAACCAAGGACAAACTCTGTGACCGCTGCGCTACTATTGGCATCGACACATTATTCCCAGCAAGGGAAAAATTAGCAACGGATTTTGCCCATATAGTTGTCGTTAACGACGACTACGACGATGACGATGAGTCGGACCAAGACGATATGGCTGGGGAATGGCTCATGGATCTTGGAGTCCTGGGACCTAACCTCCGACATTCACCCTGCCCCCTTTGTCGTCTGTTCTATTCCGTAAAGATGCGGAGGGAACAAGACTCGGATAACTGCCAGTACTATTTATACTACGTACGACCTCCGATCCCCTACTTCTGGATGGGAGGAAGAGTGCTGGCGGTCATCGGCAAGCATGACCTGGAACTCCAAAGGAAATTGCACTCGAGCCTTGTTCCTCACGTTCGCTGCATCTCGTGCGCCAACACTGGGGTAAGCAAAGCTCATCAGGAATCGCTGCCACTTCGCGCCATTCAGCCAACTTCGGTTGACTACGACTTGCTGTGGAGGTGGATAAAGACTTGCGAGAAACGGCACGTAGAGAAGTGCGGAAATGCTGGACCTGCACCCAAGGCTTTGAAGTTGATAAACTGCGACACCTTGAGAGTTGTGAGAGCAAGTTCACAGTGGAAGTATGTAGCCTTGAGCTATCTTTGGGGTAAACCTCAACCCGGTGACGATCATCGAGTGATCAATGGCCGACTACCGCAGTCATTACCTAAGACTATCCTGGATGCTATAGAGGTCGCTAAACAGCTACGCTACCGTTTTATTTGGATCGATAGGTATTGTATGGCAGACTTTAATGTTTCTCCATTTCCTAAACTAATTTACCATGCGAAGGTATTGATCAGAGTGACGAAGCTGACAAGCTCGTGCAAATCAAACAAATGGATCTGGTATACAGATATGCAGAGCTCACAATTATCGCAGCTGCTGGCGATGACCCTTCGTTTGGTTTGCCGGGCGTGAGTTCTACGGCAAGACAGGTTCCACCAAGCGCTTGGGTTGATGGCCACCAATTGGTTTCTTTTCCCCTTGCTCCGCAGGTGGCAATTGAAGAGTCGACGTGGATGACACGGGGCTGGACATATCAGGAGGGTCAACTCTCGAGAAGGAGACTTGTGTTTACAGAATATCAGGTAGGGAGTGTGGCCGAATAGTCAATTTCTACTAATGAACAATCAGGTCTATTTCCAATGCCAGCATGCTACAGCGTTTGAAGAAGTTTGTTCCGGCCTACGGCCTCTCGAATTCAGCGCCTTTCCGCCTAATGATGACGCCGAAATTTTTCCGTGGTCAATCTTGAGCAACCTGCAAGACTTTTGTGGACGAAAGCTATCATATGAAGGAGATGCAATCAAGGCATTTGAGGGGATTTTTCATAATTTCAGAACAAGAAAGAATCCCGTCTTTCAATATCAAGGAATTCCAATTATGCCACCTGTCAAGAAAGAAGGATGGAACAAGATCATGCCGGCACCGAGCCGCAGGAGCGACAGATTCATGGCCGGGCTCAGATGGCTCAACACTCGCCCCGGGAAGAGACGTGCGATGTTTCCCAGCTGGTCGTGGTCTGGCTGGGATACGGAGCTGAGACATTTGGATTGGCTTGGTCAACTCAACGATGAGAAGAGAGAGGACTACCAGGTTCTTGCAGAGAAACTCGATGGGTCTTTGAAGGACTTTGACAACGATGAGCACTTCTCTGAAATGGTCGACCATCCAGAACGCTTCAGTAAATTCATTCAGTTTACTGCCTGGACTATTCCAATGAAAATACAGCACGTATCCCAAATCAAGAAAACCAACCGGCCAAGGCAGATACTAACGAGCCCGTTCCTGAAATACAAGAGCCAGTACTTTGCTGTATTCGAGGGACACGAATATTTCTATGTCGAAGCCGCAGCATATCCTCTTTACGATTCATGCGACAGAGTATTCGGACCTAAAGAATTCGCCCCAGACTTCGACACGAGTAAAGTCAAAGGTATCATCTTTGGCGAACACGAGGAAGCATTCGCCGACCACCGGTCAGGGAAGCGCACATTTATCATGATTGTCTATGACTGCGGAATGCACTACGAGCGTATCGGCCAAATCGAACTGAGCATGGCTATGTACTCAAATCCTCTTGATGGTCTATTCTTCGGGCTCGGCCTTCCCAAGGACTACCTTGAAGGTCCGTTGAAAGGTCGTGGGCCCTGGGAAGCCTGCTTCGTCGGACGGCAGAAGCGGAAGATAAGACTGGGATGAATCGAATCCTGTGTAAACGCCACTGCAGTCAGCATTATGAGTACGGAATTGACGGCCTTTATGGGGGCTCGGTAAGGAAAGGTTTGGCTCTTAGGGAAGCGGCAATAGGGTTCAGCAAAGTATTGGTCTTGAGTTTGGCGAGGTGTGGCGTGGCGTGGCGTACTTGCTTTCATTGCCTTTTTTAACTCTTGTTTAGCGTAGGATATCCATAGGCAGGTAGCTCTCATAGCTTTTTCATGATTCATATTAACCTAATGGACAACACATAAGTCAGACACTAAACCTGCGGGGCCGTTCGATTCAGTTGTGAGTGGTCCCGAACGTCGTTCCCTTTCCTAAAGGGATTTCTAGCGGCCCCACCTTCAAGGCTATTACGTGAGCTCTCAGCAGTTGTGTCCAAAGTTCATTTGTCGGAGAAATAAAAACTTTGAAAAGCCTTTGGTCACTAAAGAATCCTATTGTCTGCTAGGTGACTAAAAATTATTAAGAATAATATAAAGGCGATAGGAGCTATGATACCAGTGCCTAATTTAAATAATGAATAAAACTATCCAGAGAATAGTGTAGCCCACCCCAGCTTATTTCTACCAGGTATCCGCTAAACCTGCGGGATAGGGTTAAGAGGGGAAGGTAATAATGATATTTTTATAAGGAGGTGTTGGGGAACTTCGCAGTGATGTTTGCTCCTGACATCCCAATATTAGGTTTATAGGTTTAGTGAAAATATGTTGTTAGTGGAGACAAGTTGGGGGTGGGCTACACTAATCATCAGCTGAGTAATAGGCGACGTTAAATAGATATTTAAGACCACTATCAGTTCATTGAGGCATTTAAGAATGTTACAAACATCAATTATCGCAATACTATAATCCCTCGAACTACAGAAAGCGAAGCAACCAAAATCTCAAGACACAGTATTAGAGTCCTCGCTCGGTGTTCGGGCGGAATTATAGTGTATAGTGCAATTTTCTTTGCTTGTTACTAGATAGCAGTTTCCGGAATCGCTTCCATATTTCATATAACTGTGGTATCTTCCGTCGGAAAGGGGCGGATATTATTCGGATCTTCGTATCCGCGCCTAGTTCAGCCGCGCCTAGAGCATCCCTCGTGGATTTCTCAAGCATTGAGGTTCCTTCGGCTTTCAGGAATCGATTGGCCATCTCGGAAACTTTAAATCGGTTCGAAAGACTCCGAAGTCCGAAGGTTTCAAGCAACGGCCGTGCGCAAGAATGGTGTAGGAGATCGTGGCGAAAGGAGCTTGGGACTGTTTTCGACGTTATCTATATATAATGAAGCCTGTGGAACCTCAGTGGGCGTCTTTAGTATCGAGCTGCGAAGTTCACTTTAATATTTGAAACCCGCTTTAACATTAAAAGACCACTTCATCGGTACCTGCCGAGTCTACTTAAGTAAGAATGGGTTCTGCAAACGAGCAAACAAGCACAACAGGGCCGCTTAATATCTTGATCGTGGGCGCTGGGATAGGTGGCTTGGTAGGCTTCTAAACAAATGGTCAGCAAACAAGCACTGAGAAAAGCAGACTGCAGGGATTGCTTTGAGACAAGCTGGTCACAATGTCACCCTTTTAGAGACAAGCAAGTTCAGTAACGAGACGGGTGCTGCGATCAATATCGCGCCGAACTGCAATGGGCTGCTCCTACGGCTTGGAGTTAACATAGAGGACGTTGGAGCTAACTTACACGAGGGTATGGGAGTATATACCGCCGATGGACAAGAGATTTTTTTAACCACGACGAACCGGAGCATGTGGCAGCATGTGAGTATCTATAGTGATGCCTAGTGACCTGGTATAAAAACTAACCGAAAGATAGAAGTTTCTCTTGGTGCACCGAGCGCATCTCCACACGGCATTGAGGGAGAAGGCGATAGGAGTGGAAGGAAAAGGCAAACCTTGCAACCTCCGCTTATCATCTAGAGTTGTTGCCGTCGACCCCCACAAGGCAGAGGTGACACTGCACTCAGGAGAAGTACTGAGCGGAGATGTTGTTCTTGGTGCCGATGGTGTCCACGTACGCAGTTCAGACCTTACCAATATCACAGATACTAACATCCGTAGTCACAATGTCGAAAAGCTCTCGAGGGTGGCCTAGGGTACGTGCCGTACGATAGCGGTCACAGCACGTTTCGATTTTTGCTCCCCATGTCTGAAATCCTCGACGATCCCATCACGAAACCAATTATCAAACATACGGGACGTCTTGTTCTAGTTATTAGCGAGGATAATAAGCGGATGGTCTTGTATCCATGTGTTCGGAACACTGTCATGAACGCTGCGCTCATACATCCTTCCAACGAGTCTCATTCGTCAGATGACGGTAGGGGGATATAAGCTCATGAGCCCAAGAAACACGCTTACAGGTTACAGGCTGGAACCAGGCAGGCGATAAGAAAAAAATGCTTGAAATAGCCAATTCTTTCGCACCGCAGTACAAAGCCGTGCTTGCGAAGGCTCCAGAGGATGCGTTGAAGGTCTGGACGCTTGTAGATTTGCCGGTGCTGCCGACTTGGGTGAACGGTAGGATGGCGCTGCTAGGGTAGGTCCAGCAAAAACAACCCGTTTTAGCGAAGCCTTATTAATTTTTGAAAAGCGACGCAGCTCACCCATTCTTACCCCATCAAGCGCAAGGTGGTGCCCAGGCTATCGAAGACGCTGTTTCGGTAGCAACTGTTCTACCTCTCGGTACAAGGCCAGATGAAATTCCAGATCGGCTTGATCTGTACTTGAAATGTCGTCAGGAGCGTGCCAATAAAGTCCAGGCCGGTACAAGGCTTAGTGGAAAGCCATTTGATGAGCAACGAAAAGCAGGAGCCAAGCCAATGGATTTTCAAAGCTATAATTTCACCCACGACGAGTATCACCATTCCAAGAACATGTTAGATCGTTATCTACGATCGAAACAGCCTCACTATTACCGGCAGCCCATTTCCTTTGGCCCCCTGCGAGGTCCATCGCAGCCACCTAGCGATGTTCTAGGCACTTTAACACCACCTCAGCACTACGGAACGTCATACACCGTCCGCTTTAGGACATCGACCACTTACCTTAAAACTTTGTTTCCAAATGAATCCTTCGGTTTCTGGGCGTTAGGGACGGTCGCTCAGGCGAGCTTCAAGTGCTCCGTGCTAGAAAACGTACCAAGGCTTGGAGGCCGTAGACTCCACCGGTGTGGGCTTTACATCCATGGGGTTGAATACATCAAGAAGAATGGCGAGAAGGTGCACGGGTCGTTCGTTCCAGTTGTTTTCGAGGATTCGTTCGACTCGGTCAGCGCAGAGCGCGAAGAACACGGTACGCCGTCGATAAGATGCGATATCCAGGTCATGAAAAACGACGTTAATGATGAGCGGTCTATAAGATTAGGCTCAGAAGGCACGACATTTGGAGAGATCGTACTTGGTGAACTTAAGCCAATAAACGATAGCCAGCCGCAGCCGCCACAGAAGCTATCTCCCGACGACGGGTTACTGACGTATCGCTACGTGCCAGCCGTGGGTGAACCCGGCAAGGCAGACGCAGAATACGCGGTCTTTTCTCCATACCAGGCCGAGCCAGCCATTCACGGAGTCGCGGCCGACCATGATAGATATCCGGCTCGGAGAGCGATGTCCGCTGAAATTTCCTTCAAGGCCCATGACTGGAACTCTTTGCCGAGTATACATGGTATTGCGAGAGGCCTGGCAGAAGTCCCAGTTTACGAAATCCTGGAGGCGACAATGGAGCCAATTCTTAACTGTGATGAGTTCAAGGGTGCAAGGAGGTTAGAATAATGGAAGAATAGCGTCACGTTTTCTTTCGTTTATTAATTAAGAAATAGAGGAAGAGATCTAAAAGATAGGCTTAGGTGGAATATAAACTGGTTCTTTCATTGTTAAGCAGGAAGATACGATGATTCAGCAGTGTAATATATTTTCGCGATCGCTCCCATCGTTTCTTTTCGTAGTCCTGCAGCAGCTTTGTGGAAGCTTTGTTTGGTTTGTCGTACAGGACAGGGGTTAGAATTTAGATGTGGACACAACCAGGGTATCGGAATTTGGACAGACGATACCAGGTTATCTTAGAAAAGCTTCTCCAGTCTTAGCATATGCACAAATGAAGTAACAATCGGTGCAACTGCGTAGCCCACCCTCAAGGGCCAACTTGTCTCCACTAAGCCTGCGGAAATCCCCAACACCCCTTCATGAAGATTTTGGTACAGCATTAAATCTTCTAAACTTCTTTAAAAAATATGAAATTCTCGCTACAGCAGGTTTAGTGGAGACATTGCTGGTAGAGATAAAGTTAGGCATGGGCTATGTCGTACACTACTATTTACTCTTTTACCTTTCTAGTCCAGCAGCGACGCCAAGACAACGACGGAATAGGAGACGCAGTTCATTTCCCACACACGTTAGAAACGAACAAATCACATCCCGGGAACTGTTTCCGGTCGTTGGTTTTAGCAGCTACTCCCCGCCCTTTAGCCTTGTAGTTCGCCTAGAAGTCCTCCTAGAAATAATCCTTCGTGAAGAAAAATATAGGTCGGCGAGTATGATTGTGGTGCGTTTAGGCAGTTACATGCCGCCGTAGCCGTTGAGCCCGATCCACTGAGCTTGGTGATATATATCAATCCAACAGCCCAGCTTCTTCATCCCCCTCCGAATCCAACATAACACCTTATCGATCGCACACCATGCTTCTACCGCTCCTCTCTGCGCTCGTAGGCGCCAGCCTCCCCGCATCCACCGCCGCGCAGACCGCAGAAGAAACCTACCTCCTGCCGGCGGGCAACGGGCCCTTCAGCACGACGATGCAGAACATGGAGCTAGTCGACCACTCGCGGCCGGACCCCTGGAACGCATCGCACGTGCGGAGGATAATGATATCCCGCTTCGACCCGGTCCCGGAGGGAGAATGCAGTGGGACTACCCTGGTCCCGTACATGACGCCCGCAACCGCCCAGGTCGAAAGCGATACCTACAGCCAATACGGCTACCCGGAGGGCATCTGGGCCCAGTTCCGCCTGCAGATCTGCGACGGGGCCTCCCCTTCCTCCCCATCACCCCCATCCTCATGTCCATCCCACCCAAACACAACAGCCTACCCAGCCATCCTCTTCGGCCCGGGCGGGGCAACAACACGCCTCTTCTACTCCAGCCTCGCGCAGGAGCTCTCCTCGCACGGCTTCACAGTAGTAACAGTCGACCACCCCTACGAAGTCGACATCGTCGAGTTCCCCAACGGCGACACCATCCTCGGCGGCGCCGTCACCTTCCCATCCTCCCCCAACGACACCAACCTCGCCGACGTGGTAAAAGCCCTGGACGTGCGCGCCGCCGATCTCTCGTTCGTGATCGACAGTCTGGGTTTCGCGGAGGTGGTGGCGACGGGGCATTCGTTTGCGGGGGCTGCGAGCGCGACGGTTATGCGGGCGGATCGGAGGGTGAGGGGCGGGGTGAATCTCGATGGGGCGATGTTTGGGGCTGTTGTTGATGGGGGGTTCGATGATGGTGGTGAGGATGGTGAGGACGATGGCAGGTCGTATATCCTGTGGGCTAGCTCGGTGCATAATACGACGTCGCCGTACAACGAGGATTGGGGGTGGGGCGAGTTCTGGGAGGCGCTGGAGGAGGAGCCGGAGATCTGGAGGCGCGAGATTACTGTGGCGGGCAGCAGGCACAGCGGGTACTGGGATCTCAATATGTGTGCCGACGTGGCGAATTTGAGGCCTTTGATCAATGGGGGCCCGATACTGGGCGATGTGAATGGGACCCGGACTTGGGAGATTCTGGGGACGTATATGCCGGCGTATTTCCGGTTTGCGCTCGGTATTGAGGAGCCGGATGATATTTTAAACTCACCCTCGGAAGATTTCCCTGAGGTTTCCATTCTACGGCGATAGGAGAGGTTGACGAAGTGGCTATTGTTTATGGAATTTGAAGGTTCATATATTAAATATACTAATACGCCAATTCAGGTTCATTGGTGTTACATTCATTTCGTTTTCGTTTCTTCATAGCGACCATCCCATTCTAAGCGTTACCCATTCCGGAACCAATCGCTAACCCAGAATTCCAATACAAGTACTCCAAGTAACCGATCTAGCTATTAGCTATGGAAGCCATAAAGGAGGTACGAAGCTGAAGAAAGCCTGACTCTGCTTGTGCGAACTGAGACGCCTAGGTTGTCGCTTCACAAACGCCGAAATTCCAGCTTAGCACAAATTCCTGAAAAGTGAGATAAAAAGGCCACTACATTAAACCAAACCCCATTCTTCAGTCAAACCGACTCCAGTATTATATCTCGCAAAGGTGATTCAGAACGCCAACATCAAGTTTCCGCCATGCATCTCCTATTTCCCCGAAAGAGTAGTCACGACAGGCTTCGTAATGTCGTCCGGCTCATCCTTGCCCCAAACAGCACCAAGCAAGCTAATTCCAACAGTCTCAGGTCTCGTAGCTCCCCAGAAACCACGCAGGCTGTAAAAGCCCGGGGGCGTCTTGAAGCTCCTGTACGGGGTATTCAGCTCTCCTGGCGACACCCGGGGCGGCGACAGCTCCGTAGACTTGGAGAAGTTATCGGTCAGAACCACACGGTTTACGTTAATGACGTTGTCGATGGTAGAGTGGCCAACGACGACCCTAAGGATCCTATCTTTACCTAGCTCACCCAGCTTCACCGTCTTGCACAGCTCCCCGTCGCACTGGCCGTGGGTGATCATCTTGCCGTTCGAGTACGTGGTTTTAATGCCGGCGATCCTCTGGCCATCGTTCCACATGGTGAACGATACGGGCTTCCAGGAGATATCTATGAGATCTAGGTCGTTGAAGAAGATGTTGTCGAACGGAGGCGTCAGCAGGCCCATGAACTCGCTGCCCATGGAGAAATGGACGGCTTTGTCTTTGTGCTTCTCCACGGACTTGACTGCCGTCGCGTAAAGGATGCAGCCGGTAGACCTGTCGTCGATCCATACGCTCGTAGCCATAGCTGCTTCGGGGCTGCCCAGGAGGACAGAGCTTTTGGGGACGGTAACAGAAGTGGAGGTTGGGCCATGGGGCGGAAGTAGAGTGACAACGGGCAGCAGTTGTCTGAAAATTGCCGAGCTCGTGAAATAGCTCTCCCGGTTCGAATCAAGAGCGAGCGTAGGGTCTCGTGTGATTTCATCAACCTGTTCGTGTAAGCTAACTTTCAAAGGCCAGAGCGTAAAATATAGCTACCTCGTTCTTGATTTTGGTCATCTCTAGTCGACAATCCCGTCGGGCATTATCTAATCCAAGGGCTGTTGCTGGATATGCTTTGAATTGAACCGATTCAAGCTGATATTTGGACTTGTACATTGGCAAGTGCGCATCGTTTGCTGGAGAGGATGTATCTGTCGATGTCGAGGCCGCCGGTTCTGGAGACGTGTATCTCGTTACTTTGGCACTGGTTATTTCATCAGCCACTTTGGCTTCCCTCATCCCAGCACGTTGGGCCTGTATTTCGCGAGCCGCTGACTGGATTTGCTTTGATATCACCGAGTAGTCCATGTACAAGTCCAGGAGAGTCGTGCTATATGATCCCGCATCTTCGAAATTGAGAAAGCAAGCATCCTCGATTTGCTCGTGGAATGTCCTGAGCGATGTATACTTTTTAAGCACAGCATAAGTGCGTTGAGGGGCCCTGGCTACCATGTCCGGGAAGTTTGACACCACCACAGCTAGGCTTTTTAGATCCCATTGTTCATTTGTTGCCTTGTTTTCACCGCCACCTCTCCAATTTACGGTGATATCGGTCCTACACGAGGTATAGAGGTTGCTCTTCTCGAATTCAATCTTCCCTTGGCTTTCTCCAGAAAGCGGAGTCTTGCCCAGCAGCCAGCCCTCTAGCTCACCTTTAACTGTCGAAATCTTATCTTTATCGTCAATGTAAACCGAGATAAGAGCATTTAGTTCTCCACCTTCCTCGAATCCGCAGATGAACGTGTCCTACTCAACCGTCAGCCTTATATGGTGATAATCACGTTGACTTGAACCTACCCCGTAAATCCTTGTAAGTTTCGAAGGCTGCACACTATCGATCCTCTGAAACTGTTTGTAGTTCTCTGCTGATTCCGTCTTATTGGTTACTCTGACCTGAATCAAAAAGTTGAGGTCGCTTGCTTGGAACTTCTCGATATCACCGAAGGAGCCCCCGGCCGGTCCTCCTATTCTCGAGTTCTTGATAGCATATGCTGCAGATACATTCATGGACTCTAAGGAAGAAAAATTAGCCCTAGGTCTTGGGATTCGGCACAAAAATACTTGCCAGCTATATCGCTGAGCTTCTCGACAAACCGCGACGAGTACGACACGATTTGGTTGCCGTTCCCGCCTTCATGGCGAGCCCCAGATGTCGTATTTTCCCCCACCCGCTTGATCGGCGTAACTGCATCTTCCAGACATATTTGCTGCGTGTATGAGTTGAATCCTTGGCCAAAGCGCATGGCATTATGGTAGGGTGCGAGAAGCGGCGCCATGACGAATCGCCGGGCCTTTGAACGTTCGGTAGCTGCTATGATGCCCGGTAACCACTTGATGTCGTTTATCGTCTTAGCTACAAGATAATGTGCAAAGAATGCTTGATTCACGAAAGGATTGACGAAATCCTGGAGGATACGTGACTGTTACTAGTTTCCATCAAGCTTTCTCGGTGCGCGTATACGCTATATATGTGTATATGGATTCGTGATCTACGATTCTGCCTTTGGTGAGGCTGAGCTGTTATTTTTAAAGGATATCAATGCTTCGGCGCGTTTGCAGGTGGGGCAGGCAGCCAATTGGCGGCTGCGCGTGCCGAGAGCGATAGAGGCGGCATTGATTTGACTCATGCAGATCCACGGCCTGTAGTCCTGTAGTCACGTTTCGCCGATCGAAGCCACTATCATATACTATGTATTCATCAAATTCGCAGCATTTCTTGTAAATAAGTTTATTTAACCGAAAACAAAATTTACCGATTTTACAAAGGCGAAATGTGTTCAAGGAATAATGTTTTGAGATCTGCCTTATTGTCCCAACATTCTTGGTGTAAACCGGGTGGCTGTGCTTAGCGAGCAGGTCCCCCGCAGGCCCCTATCCCCCTATCCCCCTGCTCCTGGCCCGTTGGTATATCCTACGAAGTAGCCAATAGCCTAAACCCTAAGCAACGCGTTTCATGAAGAATCGAGGTTCCTCCTGCTCGAAGATATACTATACGGGCTCCGACCTTCGACACAATTTCAACGGATTCGTGACTCATTTGTTGTTCTACCTAGTCTATCAAGTCTTTGATCTCAATCTTCTGTCGGTTCGTCCCCTTCCTTCCTGATCTAGCATCAGGATCTCTCGCGTCCCAAAGTAGGTTTTCAACCCGCTGTAAACCCTTGTGCTCGACCCCTGTCGGTGGCAGCTGCGGGCCCCTACCCGGACTGCATCTTAACAAGATACGCATCTCTCTTTCTTGACCGATCATCTTTAACTTATTCAACTTGTCTGTCTCCCATCTATTAATCGATGACCATTCATGGTTATCAATAATTATGGTCATCGATTCCACTCCAGTCAAATTATTGAGGAGGCTGAAGTAGGGAGAAAGTGAGCAACGATTCGACCGTTTATAGGAAATTCTAGGAGAGAACCTGTTGGTGGCCATGCAGTCTAAGCGGTAGTTCTGTTCGATCTGCTTCGGAAGTGAATAGACATTAGTTTTCGGCTGCAAACTCATTAGGGAAAATCCACGAAGGGGGCTTAATATGAAAGTGTTTCCGTATAGAAAAGGCCACGCTTCGATATAAATCTGGCGGCAGACGAGCAAAGCCTGGGCATCTGGGCTTTCTAAAGGCCCATGCAATTCGCAGTTGCATGTCTGGATATGCTTTCTCTCCTGGTCGGCATCTATCTCGCGAACGATGCGATATGCGTGCCTGCGACGCCCACACTTGCAAGGGTTCGAGCTTGTACCTTGGTTATGCTTCTCGCGCCAGTGCGTCGTGTGTACTTGGAGTGCGCAGTCACAAGACCTAACCCATGCGGGCATTTCATCGAGGCAGCTGGGACAATTGAGAAGGCCCGTCGAATCCTGTTTTGTGAACTTAACTGAGAATGGAACCTCGTCGGGCTTGTAGAGCCTTTTCTTGAATGTCTGCGATACTTCACGGCAACTGCTGGACGGAATGAATTTGTCGTCTACCGCCGGGTACCGCCCGCCCACGCAGTAATAGAATTTATAACGGCGAAATGCAATCATCGTTCCACTGAGAAGGTGCTCCCAAATCATTTTCCTAATTTCCGCAGGGAGCTGTAGCAAGCGGGAATGCTGCATTTGCACCATCCCGACCTCCACCGAGGATAGTGGTTCCCTTTCTGAAAACATCCCGTAGATTCACTGACTAAAGAAAAATTAAGCTGACTGGCACCTAATTCGATATTGAGTCCCAAAAACAATATTTGGAGGAGATACAAAAAGCTTAACGGTAGTGGGGCGATGATAGTGCCCGTTTGTGACTGGGTTTCCAGGCAAGGCTTCTAGCCCTCTCGCAAGAACGAACAGTCAGAAATTCCCGCACGGGACTACTGAATGAACCTTCGAGTGTTTTAGAGCTTTAGTCACTTATGTTTCTAATGTATATGAAAGGGGTTTCGTGGTAGTTATGAGTTAAATGTGTTTAGAATCCTTGTTGTATGAGCTTCGCTAATGGGGCGTCCTGACTGCTGATCGAAATGCGGAGTCAAAATGCCAAGAGATTACATAACGGCAGCACAGATACGGGCAGGCCTTCTCTCCCGGATCACATCCTCTGGCGTGAATTGACACTCTTGTATATCTTGGATGGCAATACCGGTGCCTCAAGCTGACTGGTCTCAATGGCATCAAAACCTTGGCTCAAAGATGTTTCTTTGAAAGTACTTCTCCCTGCACTGTCAGTCTACTATATCATAGCACTGCTTCGTCCCTCAGTCTTGCTTGATGGATTTGGGGTGTTATTCAATGGCCTTTTGCTTGAAATCATTCTGAGAAAGCTGCGCGTATCACCCAAAAAGCAGTATGCCGTGTTGGTTTTGTTTACTATCATTTCGAAAAAGCAAATCAACGAATTGTTTTGGCGTTCGCATCTTGTTTTCTATCTAGCCATCCTCCTGTTCGCCTTCGGACCCTTGACCTTTTCAAAGCCAGATACGTCCGAAATATTGTCGGCGATGAACAGCGGTGATACTCCACCTAAAGTTTATCCACACTGGGACAAGGTGTTCGGGTTGGACTTGTTCGTCCATTCCATTAGAAATATCAAGAAGTGTAATAAGCTTCCTGAAGCCGTGGAACGTCACGAGCAATTCGGCGAGACATATACCACTATCAATCTAGGCGAAGACGTAATAAACACTATTGACCCTGAGAACTTACGTGTCATATACGGCGACAGTGCCAGAGCAGACGAAGTGGCGTGGGGCGTGGAACCAATGCGTTTTGAAGCCATGGCGCCCTTCTGCGGAAGTGGCTTTATAACTCGCGATGGAAAACCATGGGCAGAGGCTAGGGCAGATATAAGGCCGGCACTGAGCAAGGCCCATATGGAGGGATTCGAGGGTAATGGCTTCCTAAGTTCGCTAGACCGTTGGGTAGCCAGTCTTCCTGAGAATAACGAAACCGTGGACCTCGCAGACAGCATCTCCAACCTCTTCCTCGACGTATCGGGAAGATGGCTCTTTGGAAGCAACTTAACGACCCCCGATCCAGCTAGAAGCACTGTTTTTTCCTCTGACAAGTCACAAAGCGACGTAACACCTCAAGGCTTCTTGATGGCTCTCCATGAAGCTGAACGCTGGGCAGGCTTACGTATGATATTCGGAACCTTAGGTCGAATCATCTCAACAATCTTCTCAGGCTGGCGAAATTCCATAGACACCGTCAACTCGTTCATAAACAAACAAATCAGCTCTGCCACAACCAATAGCTCCCCATCTACTCCTAAACCGCTAGTTACCCTACTCGCAGGCACCATACCGGACATCAAGACCACCGACCCAGCCCTCCACGCCGCCAAACAACAGCACGTGCAGCACATTATCATCCAAGCCTTCATGACAACACAAGATACGACCTCCGTACTTCTCAGCAACACGCTCTTCCTCCTATCCCGACACCCATCCGTCTGGCGGGCCCTCCGTGCCGAAGCCCTCTCCCTACCCACCCCAATCACCGCCCGCTCCATCCAACACCACTCCCCAACCCTCACCAACATCATCAACGAGTCCCTACGCATCTACCCGCCCTTCCCCCTGCTCCACCGGCACTCCCTGCGCGCAACCACCCTGCCCCGTGGCGCCGGAATCGACGGCAAAGCACCCATATTCGTCCCCAAGGGCACACGCGTCACGACTTGCACGTACGCGCTGCATCGGCGGGAGGGTATTTTCGGGGCGGAACCCACGGCGTTTAGGCCCGAGAGGTGGGACGAGATCGAACCGGGGGCGTGCGAGTTTATGGCGTTTTCGTTCGGGAGGCGGAGCTGTGCGGGGAAGGAGAAGGCGCGGTTGGAGACCGGGTTGGTGCTGGCTACGCTGGCGAGGAGGTTTGAGGGGTTGGAGAGCAGGGATTCGAGGGAGTGGATGGGGATGTTGGGTTTGAGCACGAGGAACAAGAATGGATGTTTGGTCGCTTTTGTGAAGAGGAAAGGGGAAGAGGCGTAGAAGGCAAGATAAGATGGCCCATGAATGTTTACGAAGTTACGAATAACGCTTAACGGTTAACGCTTATGAGGGCAGTACTCCATATCTCCCTCCATACACTTACAAAAATCATCCCATTCCGCGCACTTACACTTGCACCGCTCGTCGGTAGCCGCACGGAACGCATCCCGCCCCCTATCCCCGGACACGGCCCCGTAGTAAGCATCCACCACCCACAAGCAAAACGTGACCCGATCCCTCTCACCCTTCGTCCCCTGCGGCAAGCCCCGACACCGCCCCTGCTGGCAGCTCCGCAGATGCGCGTTGCAGTCGACGAACCTGCTCTCGCAGTCGCCGAAGCACGTGTCGTGCCCGTCGCAGCAACGGGTGAAGTCCACGCCGCCGAACTGCGGGATGCGCATGCCGTTTGCCGCGCCGCACCCGTTGGGCGTGTTGGGCGGCGCGCCCTCGCGGACCGTAGACTCGGCGTCGAACGGGCACCGCTGCTCGTCTTGCGTCGGCGGCGGGTTCGTCGAGCCCTTGTGCCGCGTCGCCCAGCGGAGGAGGCGCGAGATGATGGGGTCTTGACGGGGGCGGGGGCGGGGGCGGGGGCGGAGTTTTGTGGACTGGGGTTCTTCGACGGTGGCGGTGATGTGGTTGGTTTCGGGGTTGTGGCGGAAGGAGTATTCTTGGCCGTTTGGGAGGATGGCTTTGGGGCCGTCGTCGCAGTCGTTCGTCCAGATACTGCGAAAGAGGGAGGATATTGTTAGAGGGCTTTGGATGTTGGTGCATATGACGGGTCGGACTCACGTTGTTACATATTTTGGGCCGTTTGGGTCCTGGCCTGGGACAAAATCGGGACCGTTTGAGCTATTGGTCACGTATCCGACCTCATTGTTATCGTAAATGGCGAGGATCCAGCGGTTTTCGCTATCGGTATAAACGAGATCAAGTCTATAACACGGATTAACATTTATTTAAGTCCAAAACATAAATTCCGGCCACGGAAACCCCACCCGTATCCAAGCGAATCCGCAGGAAAGTCCAGCCCGATTGATCCGAAATCTCCCTCGGGCGAATCCGAAAGAATAGCCTGAGATCCATCCCTGAATAGCGGACGGCCCTCGTCGTAGTCAATCATGATCTATTGCGTGATCAGTAAGAGGAAACCATCTCATCAACTCAGATATATCCTTACCAAACCCTCATCGCCGTAGTCGAGCTCGCACGATGTGGAAGAACCGGAAGCGCTGCGTGCTATAAAGCCTTCCGTCTCACTGAAGGCTTGACCGAGAGCCGTAACTGTGGTCAAGGCTCTCAAAGTCAGAACCAGGGAAACAAGGATGGTAGCACCCATGACAAGAGTCTCAAATATTGGTACTTAAGGAAGGACTGGGCAAAATCTATGAGATTGCCCGCAGGATGAACTCGGCTTCTGAGTTAACAAGCTCATAATAAAGGCTATCGGTCCATTATATATACCCTACCTATCGTACCTTATTATAGAGTCTGCTACAGTGTATCCTATGGTCTTCAAGCTAAACTCGAACAATGAATGCACTATGGCGCCTCATTGAGGTGCCGCCCGCCTAATTTAAGGGGTAGGAGCGAAAACAAAGTTTACCTGAAAGGTTATCGGAAAATAATAAAAATTCACTGGCATGTGTTAAGCTCTAAAAACGCCATGTTGTATTTGTACCCAATTGTTAGTATAATTGGGGAGTTCAACACCGACGGCTTCTATACTAAGACGCTTCGACGAACGTGGCGTGTAGCATTCAGGCCGGTGGTTAAAAATTAGCTGCGCATTAGTTCACTGACCGCTCCACGGTCTAGATTGCACGTTTAACCTTCTCTCGCAGCTTATTAGACTCTTAACCGTATTCTTGAAAAAGAAGGAGCGAATCGTACCCATAGTATGGGTATAGCCAGGTGACGCGGGTTAAAAGACACGGGCAATGCTGTCGACTGCAAGTCCGTTCCCGTCCCGAGGCCGAGACAAAGGTTCACGGCCTCCTTAATTATTTTTAAACATATCATCTGATAGATTATATGCAGAAATCTCCAACATGTTTTTGGAACTATTTTAAAGGTCCCGTGCGAAGATCTCCAGCATGTTTTTAATTTTGTTATGATTAAAGGTCAAACGTGAAGAAGCTATGCGTTGTAGCTTCAAGGGAGATGAAACTCAGAAAGGCGTTGTTGTTGCAAAGGGCTTAGAGAGTGAAAAGGGCGGATTAAAGCCAACATAGAACACCGTTTTAATTGAAAGAAAAAGCCTTGTTTATTGTGCAAAAGATCAATGTAGGAGGAAAAAGGATCAATCCAAGTTGTGACTGCTTTTTCGGGCTGTGGGCTGACCTAGGGACGGGAACACAGATTCAGCTGGGTAGCCCAGATCGCACTCTGCTAGCAGGTTTGTAGCCCCTAAATCTTAAACCGTATCCCCACCCTATCTTTCTCCTTCTACCATTGTCCCCCTCAGGATGACTTTGGCACACCAGTCAATGTCCCGTGCTCCTCCCCCAGCTTCCGCCCCTCAACCTCAACCGGCTGGCAAGGCTGCAGCACAAAGAGCATGCGCGCCCACTCAGTCTGGGAGGTGTTCCGCCAGGCGTGCATCGTGCCGCGCTGGATGCAGATGTCCCCGGCCTTCATGATGCGCGTCTCGCCGCTGTCGAGAGAAAGCTCGATCTCGCCAATCATTACCACGCCGTAATCGATGGAGATGGTGCGGTGCATGGCGCAGGTGAATCCCGGTTGAAAATCCTATAACGAAAGAAGAGGGATGTTAGCTATGGAACTAGGAGTCGGTGGTAAATGGGTGCCCACCACTACTCTAAGGACGGAGCCAGAGTACTGCACCAGCCCTGGAGGCTTGCCAACGAAGGATTTGTATATCTCAACGTCCCTATCCTTGTTCAAGTCGGCCGGGAAGGATGTTGTCGTGTAAGCTAGGGAGAAGGGAGTGGCTCCGCCAGATGGTGATGCGTCCCATGGCGCTTCACTGTCTACTGCATTCGAGACAATTGCTTGGCCATCGCTGTTGTGAGTTGTGATGAGTCTCTGGTATTTTGGGAGCTTGCCAATATGAGCCATGTTTACTATATGTGAATTGAAAAGCTGTAGGGGCGCTTATAAGAGTTTACGAGGAAGGAAACGTTGCATGAATTATTCTATATGTTGGTATGCTACGGATATCTCAGAGCTACCCCTCTATTTATTCACTCGGCTCCTGAGCTTGGTACTAATTGGTCCTGTACGACTGGAATGGCAAGTACTTGCTGGAGAGGTTTAGCTACCCCGCAATGCCAATCGCCAACTTTCTGGCTCCGGGTCGAGAAGGCAATTGGCTACTGGAAGATGCTGTGACCTCCGTATATGAGCAAGCCTAGAATCAAAATGGTTGAGAACTGGACCTCTGGATGCCCAGCCGCGTATTCAATGTTAGAGAAAACACACAGGCCCTTGAAGCACCGCAGAGAGTTGTCAAAACAAGAGTAGTTGGAACACCGTGCTTGGCAGATATGGATCCCATGGTCCCTTCCGTCAACCTAAATCAATATGCGTGGGGGTACAGTGTGTTGTTCTCTCCAAAGACGCGATAGCTACGTGATAGACGGCCGTGCTATTGAAGGCAGGTGTTGAGTGACCGGATTTGACTACCCAATCGGGCTCTCAGGCTATGGGGGCCGGAATTCACATACCAGCGAAACCGTCTCTAAAGTGGGGGCGTGGAAAATGACGACTTTTCTGATCGGCTTTCGGCATGAAGCTCAAGCACTCACGCGACAATGACCAGAAGTCGCTGTGCCCGCCAGCTCCATCACATTCTACAGCCATTAGTTTTGCCCTCCAGATCTCTATGTCGAACTCATACCCGTCAATGGCTCTGCAAATCTAAGGGAAGCTCGCAACGAGCATACTCGACTGCTGTCTCCGCCGCCGACCTCCAGTTCGGACAGCCTCTCCACGAAACCCACCCACACCTCTTAGCAGCTGGAGAACGTGAGTGACCTTTGCCCAAATCCCTTAAAAGAGCCCTCTAACCCCTAAAAAATAGTAACTCCAGGCATAACCGCCCTCGAATATGCCCTCCGCCGCTCCAAGCTCGCAGCTCGGCTGCCCGAAAACTCGATCGCCATACTCGCCTCCTCCGAAGTAAAATACCGCTCGGGCTCCGTCTTCTACGACTTCCACCAGGAGCCCAACTTCTTCTACCTGACAGGCTTCAACGAGCCCGAAGCCGTCGCCGTGATCGGCAAATCCTCTTCCTCCTCGTCCTCTTCCACAACAGAACCGACAGCCAGCGACCACACATTCCACCTCTTCCTGCGACCCAAGTCGCCGCGGGACGAAATATGGGAAGGCCCACGCTCGGGCCTGCAGGCCGCAACAGACGTCTTCAACGCCGACGAGACGGGCGACATAAACTACCTCTACAAGCACCTGCGCCCGCTAATCGGCTCGGCCAGCGCCATCTACACCGACATCCCAACCGGCCCATCCACCCCGCAATCCATCCTCTCGCGCCTCCTCTCCCCACCCCCCACACCAGCCACCGAATCCTTCTCCGCCCTCCTCAAAAACAAACCCCTCCAACCCCTCCGCCCGCTCGTCCACGCCCTCCGCGCATTCAAGTCTGCCGCCGAGATATCCAACATGCGCCTCGCGGGCAAGGCGTCGGGCCGGGCGCTCAGCGAAGCCATGCGCCGCGGCTGGGCCTACGAGCGCGACCTGGCGAACTTCATAGACCACCGCTTCCGGCAGCTGGGGTGCGAGCGCGCGGCGTACATACCCGTGGTTGCCGGGGGAAGAAATGCTAGGGCGATTCACTACGTGCGGAACGATATGGCGATTGCGGAGGGGGATTGGGTGCTGGTTGATGCGGGGGGCGAGTATGGTGGGTACGTGACGGATATCACGCGGACGTTTCCGGCGGGGGGGAAGAAGTTTACGGGGCCGCAGGGGGAGCTGTATCAGGCGGTGCTCGGGGTGCAGAAGAGGTTGGTGGGGCTGTGTAGGGAGGATGCTGGGTTGAGTTTGGATAAGCTGCATGATGTTGCGACGGAGGAGATTAGGGATGCGCTGCTGGGCTTGGGGTTTGATCTCAGCGGGAGGAGCCTGGACGCGTTGTTTCCGCACCACGTTGGGCATTACCTCGGGTTGGATGTCCATGATTGTCCAGGGTTTTCGAGAAACGATCCGCTGAAGGCAGGGCAGTGCATCACGATAGAACCGGGCGTTTACGTTCCGGACGAGGATAAATGGCCCGAAGCATTCAGGGGCCTCGGTATTAGAATTGAGGATAGTGTCTGCGTGCAAGAGGAGACACCGCTGATATTAACTACGGAAGCGGTCAAAGAAATAGTGGATATTGAGGCTCTGAAGGAAGCAGGTCCATGATCGGAACTTGTAAGACACGGCATTAAGAGCTGTGTTTGACAAATAATCTGTTAATGAATATTAGAGAGAAGCTATTTGTAAGTCTAAAGCTAAGGCTAAAGCTAAGCGAAGTAATTCATGTACGATATGTGATCCATATAGCTAAATGAAGGCATCTAAAGCTAAAATATGCAACACCATAACCTTCAGTACAGCTAGATATAGCTATGAGTGGGTCGATACTCGAAAGCTGGAGACTCTGGTGGTGCAGAAGTAGCTCTCTCGAAGCGATCAGTTCTGATAGGAGCAACTTTGCTTGCTCTAGACACATGAGATCTGTTTCGAAGAGGGACGAGAACATCTTTGCCCTCCTGAAGAAGTTCTGACATTTCTGGTTTCATATCTCGGGTGGAAGTAATGACACCACCGGGGTTTCTTTGTCTTTTCACCAATGCCGATAGCCAGGCCCGGCCTCGAGAGCATATAATGTTGGTGGCTGACGATGCTCCGAGGAAAATTATTCCACAAAGGTTCAATAGGGATGCCAAAAACCATACGAAGCTCTGGCTCAAATTGCTTTCTCGTTCGGTTTGACCAACCTGAGCTATCCAGCCAAGATCTTCTAGAAGTACTCCACCGGTCTGAATGGTGAACCACAACGCACCTGTGAGAAATTAGCTGATGAATCTGCTCATACGAGGAAATACTTGCCTATAATAATGAGGCCCCATAAGGCTCGCAAGATCCCAAGCCGATAAGTCAAACCAGTAATAGTGAATGACGCAGTAGCTAGCATTGAACCAAACTCTCGCAAACCCCAAATATAGGACATGAAGTTTCGAAGTACGTTCACAGCATTGTGTAGAGTATTCAGGCGACCATTAATGTCCAAAAGCAACAGTTGTGCTTTTTCCAGACTTTCAGTGACAGAAATCTGAGCTTGCTCGGCCTCTACCAACTTTTTACTAAGATCATCCATATTATTAAACATCTGAGCGTGCTTCAATTCGATCATGTCCTATTTTGTTAGTGAAATTCAGCTTTGATAGTTCTACTTACCGTTTTCTCAGCCATGTATTGAACCAACGCTTCATATCCGGATCCTATATCAGCGGACAGAGAGTTCAGCGCGAATCCGAGATCTTTGATGTTCCGCCTTGTTTCAATAAAACTGTCTTCTTGGGCTTTTGAGTGCTCATCGTGGTTTTCTAAAATATTTCGACGAAGCTGCATTGAAAGTTGGTCCGTCTTGTGAAGCTCCTGTAATAATCAGCATCGCCTTTTCGTAGAATTTAGTGACACACTACTCACGAGATTTACAAGATTCACACTTCCCTCGGCCGTTTTCAGTTTAGAGACTATATCATATAATTTATTTTCGATACTTTCTTGGAGGTTCTTCACCAGCTCCTTGAACCATGACTTTGCCTGCGTATCTAGTGCCTCGAGCTCACTTAGGACATTATGTTTAACCTGGATTACTTGTTCTCCAAACTCAATGGCCTCTCTTAATCTGAATTCATATTCCGCGATGAGCACTTTCAGAGCTTCTCCAACGTTGCTCGTTGCCATAAGTGTCTTTTCTTGAACTCGTATCATGCGTTCTTGTTGGATTAGCCACCGAAGTCAGAAATTTTCAGACACCATCTTACCAGTTTCCATAAGCCTCTGGGACGCTTCACAGACTATGTGGGATCTTTCGCGGTTATTACTATAAGAGGTCCAACGTTGTCCATCTTCCTGAATCCAGCGAAAGCATTTGTGTAGCTCTTTGGGACTGGCACGTCTTGTTTTCGTAACAGCAGCACACTCAATAGGCCAATTGGTATCGTCGTATTTAAGTTCACAGAGGGCGAGAAGAGCAGCGAACTGGGTGCGAGTATTCTCAATGTCTCGCTCAAAATCAGGATCCGATACTTTCAGTTCATCACAGCGGTCAAGTAAGCCTGATACGACGATTTTCGAGCAGATGCCATCTCCCAAACTTAGTGATTGTAATACATCTGTAGCATTTCTGAATAAATGGGCCAGGCGATCATCGACTGGAGTTGATCCCGAGTCAAGCGGTTTGCTAACCGTAACAAGATCATTGGAAGTTTCAGGGCGATCTGCTTGAATATCAGCCCGTCTGGTTGGTAAATTCAACGGCAGGTGGCGCTTGAGCTTAATTTACTTGTACCAAGTGGCCAAAGTCCAACGACTTGTCTGAAGAGTAACGACAGAACAAAAGGAAAATAAATGGAAAGCATCGTTTCAACTCTCTCGGTGGTTGAAGGCTAATAATAAAAATTTAATGTTTATTGTACTGCTTAAAGTAAAAAATTTGAACGGAACTATGTTCAAATTTTCAAGGCAGTCGCGAAGGGAGCTTTTCGGTGGGCACCAAGCGATCGAACCAAGAAGATGGTGTGGTGAGTGAAGTGAAGTGAACCTTCACACGAAATACCACCAGAAATACAAAATAGCCCAGAGAAGTGTCAGTGACAACTCCCATACGTGTTCCTTCTTGTTCGAAGATATTTTCTCTGGTGTTTTGATTTGAGGTATTGTACAAGATGCAGCGCAGCGTCTGGAATGGCTGAATTACCTAATGAACGCCGGAATTAGCATAACACATACATGCTGAAATCTTCGATGGTAATCGACTGTCGATCTAAAGCCGCGGCCTGTATAATCCCTACATGAAATGAAATGTTATTAACAACTTTGAGGTGAGACTGAATATCTATCATGAAGACTAAGATACGCGCAGTATAGTCTGCGAAGATTTACCCGCTGCACTAGAGCACAGTGGCAGCCTTTACAGCTTGGCCTGTTCCTTGAACAATGACAGTTGCTCCTGTAATGACTCTCTCGCCTCGTCTTCGATCCTTTGCACGAGTACATCGCATGTTGGGATGTCGTGTATCAAGCCAATACAGATTCCAGCAGTCCAAACCTAAAGGTGAGTCTTCATCAGCCCGGGTGTCTAACTTGCAATCCTCAATAGTAAAGTCTGTACATACCCCATAGTCTGGATCGCCATTTAAGAAGACTTGTCTGCCCCTCTTGCCGCTCACATACTCTGCGACCTCTTCAAATTTGCCGCTAGTGCTCTCCTTCTCGATTTTACCCGCAGATTCGGTAACGTTGTTCCTGAAATAACGGGCAGTGTTCTTCCATCTGCGGAGAAGAAGCTGCGTGTCAGTTTCCTCAGCCTTGACGATAGCCTCCTTGATATTGTTGTGGATGGGGGCTTCCACCGTGCACATGAACCTAGTGCCCATATTGATCCCGCAGGCTCCCAATGCCAGCGCTGCTGCCAGACTCCGACCATTAGCCATTCCGCCCGATGCAATGAAAGGAACTCCGCCAAGCTTCTCTCGCGCCCGGGACACAAGGACGAAGTTAGGGATATCAGATTCACCAACGTGTCCCGCACACTCAAAACCATCAATGGAGAGAAAATCTACGCCCATCTTTATAGCCGAGAGAGAATGGCGAATGGTGGTGCATTTGTGCAGCACCGTACAGCCGGCTTCCTTGAACATAGGCACGATCTTCTGGACGGTCCCGGCGGTTTCGACGATCTTGATACCCTCGTCGATGATAACTTGCGCATATTCTTCGTAGGGTGGTGGATTTATGGTGGGCAATACAGTCAAGTTTACGCCAAAGGGCTTGGAAGTCATGGTCCTACATCTTCGAATCTCCTTTCTTAGGTCCTCAGGTGTTGGTTGAGTAAGACTTGTGAGCTACAGGGTTACTATTAATTGGGAGAGGATGTATATTTCATCAATTCAGAACATACAATTCCTAGACCTCCGGCATTGCTTACGGCGCTTGCTAGCTCGGCATAGCCTACCCATTGCATTCCACCCTGGATCACCGGGACTTAGGAGATCGTTGTCAGCAAAAGTTCTAACTGAACAAATTATTGTATATCTTACCTCGAATGCCCAATTTACGGGTAAGTGGCGTATCAAAAGGCATATTGAATGTTTGTGTAGTGAGCCCTACAAAGCATCCGAGGCAGTTCATTCATATATAATCTAGCTGCAGCAGAGAAGAACTAGACCAAATTGGGCCGAGGGAGCCGACGGAGGGTATGAGCCGAACTGGCGACATAGAGACTCAACGCCATTATATGATGCAATGATCGACTAGATTATTAAAAGGCTTTCCCGCAGTAGGCGCCCCATTAGACCTTTCTTAGGCCAATGAGCACTAATCGTTTGAAGAGAGTTCAGCGTCTCCTGTACTGTGCAGGCGTTACCAGTGATAAAGGCGGTAATGGCTCTTGCCTTAACAATCGAACATTTCGACTTTATCAAGGCAAATTTAGCCATGCTAGCGGGTCACGCGTGATGAGTAGGAATAGTCTTTTAAGGTAGTTGTTATTTTGGGGGTAAGTCGGTTTTGGATAGGGGGCTGTTTCTTGGCGCTGCGGAAAACAAACTTTCTGCGGAGCTTCTTAAGTTCTAGTCTCCCAAAAAAGTTTAGGAAAGGGAAGCATCCCATACAATAATGCTACTTTCATTGCGAATTACAGCTGCTCGAGTTAGCAGTAAGAGTCCTCATGGCAGCCTTCCAGATTTCTTAGTGCCAGCGTTTGCATTGCCTACTGTGGTTCGACAGTTCTCCTCGTCGCCGCGAACCCAATCGCGAATAGGCTCAGCACCTCTCTCGATACCCCCAGAGGTCAATCTACGGCTATTAGATCCGGCGACCGTGAAGAATAGCGCCCTACCACTCAAAATCAAAGATGCCCATGTCTATGAAGTTGAAGGCCCGCTAGGTATGTTCACTGTGTTCACGGTTGGAAGCTAAGCTTACGCGTGACTAGGCAAAATGAACGTAGAAGTACCTCCATACATCACTTTTCAACATGATGATGAAGCAAGAAAGGTCTCACTTTCAATCGAAGATAAAAAGGTCAGGAAACATAGAGAGATGTGGGGGACCACAAGAGCTATACTCAACAACCTCATATTGGGTGTATCAGAAGGACACACAGCAATTTTACGGCTTGTAGGGGTCGGTTTTAGAGCCACTGTCGAAAACTCGGCCGTCACTAAGGAACCTGCCTACCCAGGTCAGCAGTTTGTCTCCTTAAAAGTCGGGTATTCGCATCCTATTGAGCTCGGGATTCCCATGGGTGTAAAAGCTAGCACACCACAACCCACGAGAATTCTTTTGGAAGGCACAGATAAGGTTGTTGTGAAACAATTCGCTGCGGAAATCAGGGAATGGAGGAAGCCTGAACCTTACAAAGGCAAAGGTATATTCGTAAATGACGAGACAATTCGGTTGAAAGCTAAGAAGATTAAATGAACTCATTCCAGGTTTATTCTACGCAGGATATTAAAGGGCACAAGATGGGAACTCTGTATTATACGTCAATCTACAATAACATATCTACGGTCAGCAAGCGGGAAGAGAATCTGTGTCTCCCTATAATGCTTCAAGGTGTTTGCGAAGATAAACTCTCAATAAACGAATACAGTATAGACTTCTATTCAAATGGCGACTACGGGCTACGGAAGATAGTCTCTTCTATCAAAAATACTTTGGATATCAGTTCTAGACATTGATTACGTAAGATAATGTTCTCAGGCTGTCTCAAAAGTCTGACACAAAATAATTACCTCAATACCTGGAATTGAGCCAGTCTTGAACGCGTCATAGATAATCTAAATACACTTTTATTGGAATGTAAACGGAACGTCTGGAGAATTTTCGCTTGTGACTTTCGACCGTGTGTATCCAAATAATGCAGCCGCCACCCTGTCAATCTTCGTCACCTAGCAACAGAGATGGGCGAACACCAAAATGCACTGTTTGCACTTGAGGTTTGTGCTACCTGGTGCTGTGAAATAGATTAGCTACATGACTAAAAATCATGTAGAAAGAGTACTGCCCGCCTCTCGACTCTGCTCTTCTTCGTGCGATACTCAGCGACTACGAATTAGATAACCCAAGCTCCATCAAGAAAGCTCGGGCAATTCTTGACGACATCAAGGCCACTGCAGGAGCTGAGGAAGCTTCGGGATTCGATCCGTCTGGTAGTAGTACCATACAGGATGCAACTCATAATCTTTATGGATCACAGAGCCAGGCCGGTTCTAGAAATGGCGAACCATTGAATAGATCTGACTCGACTGAATTAACCAGCTTCACGACCTCAGTGAAGTCTCTCGGCCTGGAGAGCCATGACTCAGGGCTATCGACTGCGTCGTTACAAGAATATGATCGAGATGTCGAGCAACTTATTCCGGAGGATAAGATCGCCATTCTCACCGATAGCTTCCCTGGCCTTAAACCCTTTGATATAAAGCACACGTTAACACAGTGTGGCAATAACCTCGAGCGAGCTATAGACCACTTATTGAATTCAACATTTCTTCAAAGTGGCTACGACTCCGAAGGGGAAAGTCGTACTATCCCTAGAGGTATCGACGGGTTTGCGCAAACCGGAGGTCCTCGCCGTCGTAAGCGTAAAGCAAAGGGAAAGGGTCTCAGACCGGATCTCTCCAACAGCAATTCTAGCTCAGGAACGACTACACCTTCGTTTCCGTCTCAAGTACCACCTACTCCAAACAAGTGGACTATGGCCAGAGAAGAGATCGAATTTATTGTCAAACGGACAAATCTTACTACCAAAGAGGTCTCTTCAGCCTATCATCTTGCTGGTGGCTCGACGAAGGGAACCATTGCTTCCCTAGGCGATCTAGACATAGCCAAATCGCGGACCTCCGCAGAAGATGAAGATCCTATCATTCAGATAAATATCTCAGAGCTAGCTCTAGAGTTCCCATTGATTCCTCAGCATAATGTGAGAGGAATCGTGAGGCTCACTCACCCGTCAACTGCATCAGCTCACGACCTCGCAAAGGCATTTGTCGCCCAGCCGCGGTCTTCGACATACGTAGAATCGCAGACTCATATTACACCACAGTATTCTCGACCTTCTCTCGAAGATGACGAGTCCGACACGAACACTCCATTATCAAAGACCAAAGCCCCTAAGACATTAAACAATACGCCTTTAGACCGAAAAGAGGCATTAGCGCTTGCTGCAAACCTCAGGGAATCTAGAGCAGCTATCTATGCGAAAGCAAACGCCGCATATAAAAAATCTAGGTCTAATCACTTGATGGGAGGAGTCGCCGCGTACTACGCAGATCTTGGACACGAGGTCACTGCCGTAGCGGACTCGCTTACACAAGATGCTGCGGACATCCTTGTTTCTCAGCAGTCAACCCGTGGTCAGACCGATCTCCACGGCGTAGATGTCAAGAACGCAACACGCATAGCTACTCAGAGGGTACGTACATGGTGGGATTCCGGACAGTCTGAGTGGGCTCGGGAAGGTAAGATCATGGGCAATGGCGGATTTCGAGTCATTACAGGGGTCGGGAAGCATAGTAAGGGCGGAAGGGCTCGAGTTGGGCCAGCGGTTAGGAATGCCCTTGTCCAAGATGGTTGGAGGGTAGAAGAGGAGTCTGGCGTTTTAACGGTGATTGGGAGAGCAAGGAGTTGATATGAATGGCCCGATACGATGAATGATACAACTTACAGGCGGAGTCTGGAGTTGATAATTGGTGTTTTGGCTAGGGATGCTACATATAAACCTGGTCTTTTAGGGGCTTGAGATACAACACTCAAGTACATTTTCACCTACAGGAAACGTACACATCTTGAGCTTATTGATGTCTTAATTTGATTCTCACATTTCATACTCTGCTAATGTTTTGTATGTGCCCCCAAGGTGAAGCGTGAGCTCTAACCTGTAAAGACTAAAAGATAATGATTAGTTCTGCCTCCTGTGCTGGCAGGAGTCTTATTAAAAAGAGTTAAACCATTGTAAGATCAGTTTTTGAAGGATTTTTCAGAACAATCAATTCTCTATATCTAGCACCATAAATAGTGCTTACTCAAGCTGCTGATCCGCCGCAAACCCAAGTTCTGCAATCCACCAGTCTCCCGGAAGATGTAATCAGTTCCTTCATTCTTTCCCCCAAGGGTCTATAAGTTTATAGATAATTTAGTGCATTAGCTTGTGTCAGACCAGTCCGGGCCGCCAAGATTCGAGCGTTTCCAGTGGCACTCTGGGCAGATAAGATACGTTGTATAACTACCCCATCTCATCTCGCTCGTTAGCTTTAGGATTTCTCCACAGTCTGGGCAAGGATGGAGCTTTAGCATTCGATCTATCGACTGGTGTAATCTCGCCAGGTCAAAAGACAAACCGAAATCAGAAGGTAATGGGCTTTTGTGCAAGACCATATGCAGTGCCCATATCGCCAGCTCTGAGTTTCCCTGGATAATTTGTTGGCAAACTGGATTATGTATCATTTCTCTCGAGTTTTCGTATAGCCAGCCCGTAACGATCTCTCGTAAATCTTCATCCGTGCTGAGTGTTGCAGAAAAAACCTCATTAACAAGCCTGACAAGGCGTTCAATACTTTGCTTTTCGGTAGGCGACATGGTCCTAAAGATTCCAAGGACAAATGACTTTAATTTTGAGAGCTGATACTTATCGGCAATCTTGTAAACCTCAAGATGGCCCCGAACACGCTCTGCAAGTTCTATGTCTTCTCTTGTCTGAGAAAGGAGGGTTTCGTTTTGGCTCTTCCAGTCTGACAACTCAACAGCTTCACCAGTATTTCGGGCATTCCAATCTTTGTACGTCATATGTGATTCATATTCGACTAATTGATCAAGATGTGCCCCATCTAGCTTTAGCTCGTAGTTTTGACAGTAAAGATAAGAAAGCATCTTCTCCACGACATGTGGACTGTCTTCGAGCGTTGCAAATCCCTCAGCTGATTCCTATAGAATATTAACCATCTTCTGATGTCTGCTGTACTTAGGAATGTACATACACGAAATGGCCCGTAGCATAGTTTTTCGAAGTACTCTGACTGAGAACCTAAGATAAGACGATGGACAGAAAATCGACGATCTCCACACTTGATCACAAAATCAGAGAATTTCGGTGTTTCAAGAAGGCTTCCCAGTGTGTGAGCAGTGATAGATCGATGTTTTTGGACAAGCTCTTGCACAGGAGAAGGAGTGTCCCAACATGGAGTTGGTCTTCGATCGAGATCGCTCCAACGTTCACAAGCGGCGGCTTCACCAACCATGTTTAAAGTCGGATGGTAGTAACTTTTCTAGTAAAAAGTTAGCTGAAAGTTGTAATTTAGAGATGTGAGAGAGATCACAAACCAAACTGAGTCTTCTTGAGGATTAATGATGCTTGAGTTCAAACCTTTGACACTCGGACATGTGCTAATAAGTTTTCAGCTTGCAGTTTTGCGGAAGGTACATCCCTGGATATCATCCAGAAGTCAATACCCCACGAATACCCTCATTTATTACGCTCTATGTTCTTTACCGAGCTCTCTGAATAGTCAGTTTAAGTCCTGGCTAGGGGTTTTCCAAGACTTCGAAAATTGAGAGCTGAAGCAACCAATTCTGTAAACTCTGCTCCCATCTGCAATAAGTTGACGAGTGTTTGCATATACTTAGTATTACTGGAACACTGTAAGTCAGAGGGTTTACTGAAGATAGAATGAGACAAAGGGAGAAGTAAATGTGAACCTATCCATATAAGAAGTGTTAATCCTGGGTCACCTTTAACTATCTAGTAACAAACATTGTTCTACAAGCCCACGTGCCTATCAAGCATCCAGCCCCTCACTTAGTTCTCTAGATATCAAACATCTCCCCCTCAGACCAAGGGGTTTACTACTCAATTTACCCCCAAAGCAACGGCTCCTTGTGCACCAGCAACAGCCCCAACCCAAAGCGCGGCTAGGGTGTCCAGCCTAGGCAGGTTAACAGTCCATTCATAGCTTCAGTAGCACCAGAAGCGCGTGCATTATCATTGTTGTCCTTATTAGTAGTACGATAAGAATTCGATTAAAGACGTTGCTGAGGTATGCATATACTCACGGGGCTTTCACGCATGTCGGCTGATACGGAAATTGTAGCTTGTACAGTAAAATCAAAACATTATAGGCAATCGTTCAATAATAACTATCAAACACCATGCTGTACATGTATATATTTTCTTTACACTGTATCCAAACTCACATCCAACCAGTCTGCCCAAACTCCGTGCAGTATCAATCAATGCTCATCGGCCGTCAGATACATACTCATAACGTCGTCCAATATATCCACGCTCCGCAAACCCGAAACCATTTGAGAAATTTGAACTGCTCCAATGTGACGCTTAGAACATGCCTCCTTCCATCTGGCTGGGTGCGAAGCTCCCTACGCTCGGATTTCCATGTGCGCTTGATATTCTAACACTCTTTTTGCCTTTCCTATCCAAATCCGTTGCTACTTGTACTTGTGCCGGATATACTACAATCTCCTCATCCGGATTGCTGCCGTCGTCTCCACCACGCTTGACGACGGGCGGGAACACCACTAGCCGTACGACTGCATTATTTGCGGCGAGCTCCTCGTTAGCTGCTTCGTCACTGCCCCGCTCCGACATTAGTGCGGTATTGAAATGAATCTTTTGCGCCAAGTCGCCATTGGTATCATATTCCGGTTGGAGCACAGGCAGCATGATGTATTCTGCCATTTGTATGCGCATTTCAATCGAAAGGTCGACTGCCGCCGCCATGACCCTCGTAAGTGAATCTTTGATATCCTGTACCAGATGTGAAGGCGGCGTTAGCAATGCCGAGAGGGTTGTGAGTATTTCTTCCACCACTGCCTCGGTATCATTCGCTCGTTGTTCTTTGAACGCATCTCTCTTGCACAGCATCGATAGAGTTGTTGCTCTCCACTTATTGACAGACGAGGGAGTGGCAACCTCCGAGAGTGTCTTTTCGAGTTTCTTCAGCTTGGACCTCTGCTCACGATCCATTCCGAAGAGATAGCGTGTGAATACATGCTCCCACACCATCATCATCACAACAGACATGAAAACGTCTCGTCTCCTGACCCTATCCTTGAGATAGATGTCGACATCGGTACCGTCGAGCATCGAATTGTCGAAGCGATCGCTTATTTTCTCGTCAGCGATCTCGTTGATGGATCGGCAAATTTTGTTGTCCGAGAATTTGGAGAACCTTGTGACCCATTGCTCAACGTGACGACATAGTTGCTGGCACTGGTGATCAAAGTAGTCCTCGTCACGAGGAGTAAGGCCCTCGTCGCCACCCCTTGCAGCTAGAATTTGTTGTTGCAAAGTTCGGATCTTTTGCTTTGCAGCCTCTAATTCGCTGCGGACTTGCTCGAGCTCGGCGTCTTTGCTTTGAAGGGCAACGGAAACCTCTTGCCGCACGATACCTTCAACTCCGCTTGATAGAGATACATGCTTGCTTCGTAGATCTTCGAGCTCCTTGCTGTTTTGTTCCCATTGCTGCCGGGATTCAGCATACTCGGCCTCGAGTTCCCTGTACCTTTGCTCGTATTCAGAGCCTTGCTGGCCGCGAACAGCGCCGGCGACAGCAACGGCGCCACCAGCAGCAGCAGCAGCCGAGAGTCCTGCGTTGACCTCTTGGAGGTGGTCTGCCTGCTCTTCTAGGCCTTGCAGAGTTTCGCGCAGATTTTCAAGTTCCTCATCCTTTTGCTTCAGGTAGAGGTCACGTGTTTTGATCGCTTCTGTTAGTGCTTGGGATTTTTCATCGTGAATATGAACTGCGTTTTCAAGGCTCCGTTCTGCTCTGTTTTTCTGATCAATGAGTAATCTGTTTTCCGAAACTAGTTGGTCGAGTCGAGCTTCGAGGTCGAGGATTTGCATGCTTTGGCGACGCCGCATGCTAGGCGGTCGCGTAGGCGACCGCGGGGATCCAGGAACATCACCCCAACCCTCCTACAAAACAAAGTCAGTAAACAGCACAAAATATAAGACGCGCATATCGCACGACATTAAAAAATACAACCACGAAATTTTAACTTACATAGACATCCGTCATCTTTGTGATGCGACCTTTGCCCTTGTCTGTTACGGGGTCGTATGTTGAGGAAGAAGCAATTGCTTCGTTCTCAAGTTTCAGTTTGGACTTCGGCTCGGTCTTGGCGCCCTTGTCTTGTTTAGTACTAGCGTCGTAGGAGTCGCTACTGAGTCTGCTCGCAGCTCTCAGATCGCTGCTGACACTGCGATCTTTTCGCCTTAGTGGTGGTGTCGCTGAATGAGGTGGTTCTTTGGGTGATCTGATGATGGCACTAATGCTCTCGGTGGACCTGACACTTGCCGCGCTGATCGATCTACGATCCCCTTCGATATGTTTCTCAAAGGACAATGGAGATGGCTTCGATTGGCGTGATGATCGGTGGGATTTCTCAGTGTTACGGCTTAGGCTTCTGTCAATATCGACAACCTCACGTTCCTCGTCCAATTCTGGCCAGTCCAGACGAGCAATCATATCGTCGGTCGAGACATGACTAAGCTGGCGAGGGCCTCCGGAGAGTGGAGAGTGAACGCGATGTGTTGAACTAGGCGTCCCTTGTCGACGTGCTGCTTTGACTCCATGCTCAGGCTGACCTATATCTATTATCGAATGAGTTCTTTTGTTGGTATGAGTATCGTCGGGACTTGTTTCCGTGATAGTTTCCAGAGGAGTACCTTCTCTAACAAACCCAGCAGGGGTTTTCGGCGGAGATCGTAGTCCCCCTTCATCACCAACGTCACCCACAGCACCGAACATTGATCGTGACTGGTCTTCGTCAAGCTGGTCGAGGGATACAGACCGCTTGTGTTTGGGCTCACGGCTAGGAGTTGTGATTTCGTCAATGCTGAGATTTCTCGTATGTGTATGTGAAACATCATCACGAGTAGAGGGAGAGGATCCAAAAAGCATATGAGCAGAGCGATCCTTGCTTGTTGAATCCACCGGAGATGGCTCATGTTGGTCACGCGTAGGGCTTGGGCTAGGGTAGTTTTCTTGAGGCATCTCGAATTGGCGATGCTTTTTCTTCATAGCTTTTGTGGCCTCAGGATCCTCATGGACTTTAACTTCGTAGTCCGGATCATGCTCGATAGAGACAGCTAAAGGAGAACCTTCTTGTAGCCCTTCTACATGAGTTTGCTCAAAGTTAGCTTCGCTCTCGGCTTCGACAGGGCTCGGTTCGGTCACGGAGTAGCCGCTGTCGCGAATATTATTGTGAACAAGTTGAGTGTTATCCGGCAATTTTGGAGACTCAAGGTCTAGAGCGCTGTCTCTTTGTGCTTCAGGGCTTACTTTGACCTCCCGCGGGACAGGTTCTATGATAGGCTCAGTAGATTGCTTCTCAGAATGAGATCTCTTAAAACCCTTTCTTTCAGATTGAGATTCAGAGCGACTCATGGCCTCAAACATTGCAATACCGGCAGCTGCCGACATGGATCCATGTCTTTTAGTACCGCGAGCCTTGCCTTCACGTATAGGGGTTTGAGGGTCTTCAGAAGGCCGATCGTCTAAAGCAAAATCTTGATTTTTTGCTTCATCCGGTAGATCGGCTCGTTCTTCAGCCCCGCTCCTTTCCTTATCAAAGTTTTCGTGTTTTTCGGAAAGTGTTGGAGTCACATCGTCATCCCAATTGTCGACAGGTTCAGCATCCTTCTTTTTCTTCTTCTTGCCCTTCTTGGTCGGCGCAGGAGCATACGATACAGTATCTTCAACCTGCGGAGTTGGGGCGTCAATAATGGCTCGTTCAATCTTCTCTTCCTCTAGTTCGTCGGTCAATTTTGGATCAAGGTCGTCAACTACCCTCTGAGTAGTTCGTGGAACACCTTCGTCCTCTTGTGAGAAAGTCACATCTTTTGTTTTAGTCATCGGCTCTTCAGATTGAGACGTCGCGTTTTCGCCCGCATCATCCCAGTTGAATGTTTCTTTCTTCTTTTTAGCCTTCTTCTTGCTAGACTTGCGATTAAGAGAACTATCCACGGGCTCGATCTCTTTGGTTAGGTTTTCGCCAGACGAAGTCTGGACAACAGGATCTGTCTGCTCAGCAATCCCTTCAGTAGGAGCTTCCGTTGGCTCGGCGGGAGTTTGATTGCCAGAAGATTGCTTCGAGGATCTCTTTTTAGACTTCTTTGACTTCTTTGTATTGACATTCCATGCGTCATCAGCGTCAACTTCTGCTACAGTAGGTAATTCGACAGGAATCGGTTGATCATTGGAATTCCCAAGCTCTTGCTGAGCGGTTTTATGGGATTCATCAACCTCTCGCGAGAGCTCTGGCTCGGAAACTGGAGGCCTAGACTCGATCTCACTTTCGCCTACGGCTTTCGTAACATTAGGTTCTTTAAGCTTTTCTGTGGCATGTTCAACGAGTTCCTTCGGTACTGATGGGTCCGTTATGACGGGCTGGCTCTCAAAACTAACAGGAAGATCACGCTCAGTTACAGTAGCATCGTCAACAATCGCCTTTCCTGCAGATAACCTTTCCGGACTGGCAATCTTTTCATCCTCATTTCTAGTCTTTTCGACTTCCTCTCCTGGGGTTGTTGTAATGTGTTCCTTTGGAGGCGGTTCAGGTGGTTCAAGTGAACCTGAATCAGTGGTTAGAGGTTCGGCAAGACTTTGCGGTTGAGCCTCATCTTGATCAACTGATCCCAAAGTAGTAGCAACGGTCTCTATGGCTTTCTGATTGTCTTCCTTGTTGATGAACTTTTCTTCTCCGGTCGGTGCACGAGACGGCTCTTCAATCTGAACATCGTTGTTAGTTTCAGAAGTTAACGCTAAATCATGTGACGGAGCATCTGCTTCCCAGTCGAGGACAGGTTCCTTATTTTTCTTGCCCTTCTTCTTACCCTTTTTAGGTTTTGTCACGGGAGCTTCAGCTTGAGTTGGAAATTCATCTTCCACAACTACAGGAGGTTCAGATTCGTCAACAGTGATATTAAGTTCTTTCGACTGGATTTGATCTTCTGAAGCACTTGTTGGCGGGAGCTCGGGATCTTTCAATGATATAGGTTCATCACCAAGGCTACGAGCTGACGTATTCGGAGGTTGATCTGTCAGTTCGTCGTCCTCCCAGGATGATTCAGCTAATTTTTTGGCCTTTTTGGCTTTCTTCTTATCTTTCTTAGACAATGGTACTTCAATAGATTGCTCGTCTTGGGGCATCGTGTCCTGCATTTTAGCGTCCTCTGAAGGCTCGTGAGGAGACTCGATAGTGCTACTCTCAACTAACTGCGAGATCTCTTCGTCAACCTTCCCAGATGGAAGCTCAGAAGTAGGTTCCGTTACAGGTCTCATATCTTGGTTTGATGGTTGTTCAGCCAAAGGATCAACCAATGGGGTCGATGTCCCAGTATCCTGTGCTGAAGAGGTTTCATCTAGATCCATAGCAATAGACTTTGACTTCTTTTTCTTTTTCTTCTTTGACTTGGAAGTGAATTCTGGGAACTCTTCATCGACCTTTGATTCCATAGATCCTATATCTCGCTCCGCCACCCCAGGAACGGCGTCGGGTTCTTGAGTGAGTGGATTGTCTACGATTGCTTGTCCGCCATGTGATGCAGCATCTATAACTTCTCCCAAACCAGCTTCTGAGTCTAGAGGCAATTCCGCAGCTTTGGCGGCTCTTTTAGCCTTCTTCTTATCTTTCTTAGATTTAGGCATGCTGAACTCAAGATCTTCTGCCGGCTGTGTATCTTCCGAGATTGGCGGGAGTATGTCTTTTGTTGAAACATCTTCTAACGAGGCGTCAATGACCGATTTTTCTTGTGCTTCTTCTGGAAATTGTGTCATCGTAGTGTCAGCCACTGGCTCGTCATCCAAATTCTTATTCTCATAGGATGCACCGGTAGCGAGACCACCCTCAGAAGTTTCAGCTATCTGCTCTGACTCAGGTACGGGCTTATCAGAGTGAAAATCCGCATCAGTCATCACCAAAGTGGGTTGTGACTTCTCTATTGAAACGTCCTGGGGTTCCGAGGGCGTCGAGTCGCCAGTGTCTTCTAAACTTTGTGACGCTCTCTGCTTCTTGCCTTTCTTCTTGGATTTCTTGCTCTTTGGCGCCGTAAACATGAATTCCTCCGATGGCTGCTCCGTTTCTTGTTCTACCACTTCCGATTTTGACACGGGCGTCGGTTCTCTTACTACATCAAGCTGGGGTTCCTCGTGAACAGGTAGAAGTTCTTCATGAACAGGATGGACCTCCTCCTGAATAGGCCTGACTTCTTCCTGAGTAGACTGGGCTTCTTCTTGAATTGACTGGGAGTCCTTTTGCACTGGCTGGGCTTCTTCCTGAATAGGATAGGCTTCCTCTTGAGTAGGCTGGATTTCCTCTTGAACAGACTGGGTCTCTTTCTGAATAGACTTGGGTTCTTCATGATTGCCGTCAGTACTCGGAATATCCACCAGCGGTTCTTCCCTAGGACCATCTTCCTGAGGCAACTTTTGGTCTACAGAAATACTCCGATCCTCCATATCACTTGGAGCGATGATATTGCTAGGATCAGCCTGTGCGTGAACTTCAGTTTGGACATCTCTCATTGGGTCAGATTCTTCGGGCTCCTGAATAGCTTGTTCGGCTTTGGTAGCTTGTGTATCGACCATGTTTTCTTCATCAAGCGGTGGTTGTTTGTGGGAAATAGACTCAGGACCAGGTACTTCCGTTCGTGATTCTTCTTGTGACTCTATCGTTTGTCTCGGTTGATCTTCGATCTGAGTATCTTGCAAGTCCGCCATCGCACCCTTATCAGAACCTTCAGCTAGAGACGGTTTCGGCTCCGGATCATCCCAATTCAGCACTTGGGATTTCCGCTTCTTTTTCTTCTCCTTCTTTGACAGTGGGGCAACAAAGCTTTCCATAGTTTCCGGTTCAGTTGTCATCGGGGTATCATCAGTTGCAGAAGTTACTTCGGCAGTTGTTGGCTGTTCTGCAATTTCTGGCTCGAAGGTGGCTTTGCGACCCTTTTTCCCTTTCTTCTTCTTGCCAGGCGCCGCCCATTCTTCATTGAGCGAAGCCTCCACAACGCCATCGTTTGGCTCGGCTAGTTTCTCCTTGTCTATGTCTCTTGGAGCAGTTAAAGGCTCCTCAGAAAGAACAGCATCATCAGATGTCTGTAAGGAAATCGATTTGCCCTTCTTGCCTTTCTTTCCCTTCTTCTTGGATGGCGTAGCTACCCATTCCGGCTCCACGGACACAGCTTCATTGGAAGATGGCTCAACAGAATCCTCTGGAGGTGGTGCATCGTCTTGCTCTGCACTTTCCTGAGCCAAAGTTTCAAGAGGCTTTGAAGATCCATTATCATCCACATCAATCTTAACAGTTTCACTGATATGAGGAACGTTCTCGACTGTATTATCCATGGTATTCCCAATGGCATGATCGGTTTGAATATTTTCTAGAAGTTCAGTAGCGGTTTTGTTATCCCCAGACACTGTCTCTGTCATTTGCACGGGTGATTCGATAGTCTTCTCTGTAGATTCTTGCAGGGCATCAGAGACAGCTGCTAGAGCTTCCCTTGTTTTTTCAACATCTTTACTCTCTTCAACACTATTGCTCTCCTGGCTATCAGCCAGCTCTATTTCTGAGTCAACTAGATCTTTAGGTAAGGCATTATCTTCTATGATTTCAGCTTGAGCCTCGGTTTGCGGGAGGGATTCTGAAATTGATGGGACTTGGACCTGAGTATCTTCAGGCAAGACCTCTGGTTCATCCTGAGATTCTTGTCGTAGCACCTTTTTATTTTTCTTGCCTTTCCTTCCCTTCTTCGATGATGAAGCCCATTCATCTTCAGCATCCGCTTGAACAATCTCGGGTTCACGTGCTAAATTTTCGCCCTGAGGATCATCATGCACAACGTTGGTGGCTGGGATTTGGACGGGAGTCACTAAGGCTTCAGGTTCCGAAGGTGTAGTGGATTCCACTTCAGGAGTTGGGAGCTCTGAGGCTCTCTTTTTGCCCTTCTTTCCCTTTTTCTTTGACGAAGAAGGCACGCTCCATTCATCCTCAATAGGTAACTCTTCGACAGAGGTCGGTTGAACATTTTTGGAAATAGTATCAGCATGCGCTTGATTTGGCTCGTCAGACTGTTCAACAGCTGGAGTCAGTTCCTGCGCCTCAACAGCTGTAGTCTCAAGTATTGGTTCAACCGCAGATGTGTCGTCCAAGACTGTGTGAAGTTCGTCCACATTTTCAACACTGGGCGCGTCTACGCTACGCTCGGTATCGATAGACAGACTGTGCGATGGTGCTTGGCTCGCAATTGGTAGTATTTCTGCGGCAGTTGTCGTCGCATCCTTAGGCGTTTCAACATCAGAAACCGGATCGGAAAGAGGTAACGGTATGCTATTGGGTTCGTCTACTACATGCTGAAGCTTTTCATCTTGACCATGGGTAATCTTATCAGCCGACTCAGAATCCATAGGAGATTCATTAGGCGCCACATCCAAATGAGCAGATGACGTTGCTAATGTATGTGGGTCATCCCGTGTTGTTCCTGCGGGGTCAAATGATTCAGGTGCAGGCTTTTCTTCATCGGGGATACCCCCATGTTCAGTGACTTCTGGGAAAGTAGGTTGCTCATCCAAGACAGGTTGCTCAGCTGGTAGCTGTGAAATCTGCTCGGTATTCGGAGAAATGTTCTCGGAACCCTGAGCCTTTTTCCCTTTCTTTCCCTTCTTTCCTTTCTTGCCCTTAAGCATTGTAAACCCCTCATTAGCACTGGCATTTTCGTCACCGGTAACCTGCGCCGAATTTTCTTCGGTAGGTGCTTCAACAACAGTAGTAGAATCTTCCGCAGACGCAGGAAGATTTGAAGATTCCTTGAAACGATCAAGTTCATTGCCTTCAGGTTCTTGAAGTTGCTTCGACTCGGATGTAGCCTCTACAACTGCTTTCTTGCCTTTCTTCCCCTTCTTGCCTTTTTTAGCAGAAGTGAATACTGGAAAGTCGTCTTCATCAGCCTCAGCAGCTGCAGGTTGCTCAATACCCTGCTCTACAGCATCATTAACGTGCTCCGTGGAGGCGGTGAGCTTTTCAAAATCGCGTGATGTCGTCTCTTGGGGATTAATGACATTTTGCAATGCCGTCTCAACACCAGGAGCATCCTCGGTTGAAGCAGGGGGTAGAACAATGGCCTCTGTGACCTCATTCACAGACTTAGCTGTGATATCATCCATAGGGGTGTCAAGCTGTTCAGTTTGAGTAATTGGTTGCTTGGGTTCTTCCAATGATTCTCCATCGGTGTGGGCAAGAGATGGTTCTTCTGGAATCACCATTTTATCGGGAGTAGTAACCGTATTACTGTCCTCTTCAACCAGTTGATTGTCTTCATTTTGTGCCGGTTCAAGTTGAGGTTCAGGTTCAGGTTCCCACGCGATAGGAGCATTCTTTTTACCCTTTTTCCCTTTCTTTCCCTTTTTCTTTGTTGAGACATTATCCCAGCCATTCTCATCTACCGCAGAGTCTACAGGCGTCTCCACAGGAGTTGTCTCATTTGTAGGCTGCGATGAGTCTGTATCTTTAGTTTCGGGAAGTAAAGCCGTAGCACTGACACCAGTTGTAGAAGCCAAAAGTGCAGTAGCTGTAGCATTTGATATGGATTGCTTCTTCTTGCCCTTTTTACCTTTCTTCTTGGACGCGGGTTCCGCCCACTCGTCGTCAGCTTGTATTTCACGTGTTGGAGAAGACTCAGCAGGAATAGTGAGTTTTAATTCCTCGCTGATGTCAGCTATATGCTGCTGAGATGGCTTGTCGGCAGTGTCAGCTTCGATTTTTTCAGGTATCATGACGATTTCACTTGGCCCTTGAACTGGTTCTTGAACTAGTTCTGGGATTGGCTCCTGGATTGGCTCTTGGATTGGCTCTTGGATTGGCTCTTGGATTGGCTCTTGGATTGGCTCTTGGACTGGCTCTTGGACTGGCTCTTGAGCTGGTTCCTGAGCTGGTTCCTGAGCTGGTTCTTCAGCTAGTTGCCTAGTTGGCTGCAGGGTCGGCTCTTGAAGCAGTGGCTGGGTTGGCTCCTCGGGAGGCTGCGATCCATCAACCACAGGCGGTGCAGGTTCGGCCAATGTGGCAGGTTCAGCGGGCGTGACAGGTTCGGCAGGCGTGACAGGTTCGGCAGGCGTGACAGGCTCGGCGGGTGTGGCAGGCTCGGCGGGTGTGGCAGCTTCAACAGGTGTTGCAGACTCGACCGGTGTTTCGGGCTGACTCTTCTTTCCCTTTTTGCCCTTCTTACCCTTTTTAGATTTTGGAAGAGCCCACTCGTCCTCCCCAGCGATCTCAATATTCTGGTTCAACTCTGGTTGAGGATCAACAGGCGCGGCAGTGGAGATCTGCTGGGATGGAGTATCGGCCACGACATCTCCCCATTCTTGATCCTGAGATTTTGCCTTTTTGCCTTTCTTTCCCTTCTTGCCCTTCTTCGTGGGTGCAAAAATGAACTCACTAGCTTCCTCGTTCTCGTCGGCAACGAGAGGCTTCGTGTCAGACTCTTTTTCTACAAGTTGGGCTGAGTCGGTTTCCAGTGTTGTCGGCTCTTTTGGCTGCGTGTCTTCAGGTAATACCGGTGGCTCGTCTATACTTTGTTCCAGGTGAGTAGGAGTTTTCTCAGGCAATAGTTCTTCAGAAACAACCAGTGAAGTTTGATTATCGTTGCCATCAATGTTACTATGCGTGAGATCCTCGTTAGCTGGCTCCTCGCTTATAACTTCCAGTGACTGTTTAGGTTGTTCCTCATGTGCAGGCTCAGGCTCCTCTATCGCGAAAGGTTGTTCCACAACTGGACGCTCTTCAGCAGTCACTTCTGCAGCCACTTCTGCAGGCGCTACGTCGGGTGGGCCTTTCTCTAAGTGCTCTTCGGATAATACTTCAGTCGTTTCAAAAACTTTCTGCTCCATAGAATCCGGCTGTGGCTCTGTGGGTAATTCCCGAATTTCCAGTTGCTCTGTTAGTGCACCCTGTCGAGCTTTCTGATCCTCAAAAGACGATTTTTTCGCGATCGACTCATCTTCCAACTTCCCAGAGATTGCAGGAACTGACGTCTCGGTAGGTAACAAGTCCTGTCTTTGTAGGCTTTCTGCTCTCTTGACAGGTTCGTCATCATCGATAATACCTGTCTCGACAACAGTAGACTTGATATCGTCATCGTCTACGAGCTCCTGTTCTTCTCCCTGTACAGGCTCTGTGACATCTTCTGTAATGGAAATTTCTTTCGTTGGTTCTGACACAGCTTTGATAGCTTCTCCTGTGGTTTGCTCGACAGTAGATATCTCAGGTTCATGATGTTCTTTAGGCGTATCAACAAGAGCAACCTTTGCAGCTTCAATTTCGGCCGCTTCCTCGACAATTCGCGACACAATCGAGCGTTCCTCGGACGGCTCAGCAGCAGAAGTCTCGGAAACGGGATCAATTTCAGCTATAGAGGACTGTCGGCTTCTCTTTCCTTTCTTTTTAGACTTTTTAGAAGTCGAAGACCGCGTTAAGAGAGCATCTGGAATAGGGGATTTAGGAGTATCAGGGGTCGATGGTTTGGTGTCACGCGACTCGTCATCTTCATTGGATGGTGCGACAGCTGTAGCAACGGAAGCCATAACGGCGGCAACATCCTCCGGTGCCATACCCTTCGAAAGTGATCTTGGCTTGTCTCCATCGCTATCTTCCGTTTTTGCAACGTCAAGCGCTAGCTCAACTTCGCTCTCGGTACCGCGTCTTCGACTTTTCTTGCCTTTTCTGTCGTCTATTGGTGACGCGGGAGAAAACAAAGTATCCACAAAGTCTTGGGTGTCCTGTTCCTCGTGCCTGAGACGTTCTTCCGCCGTCGGGCGTTGGACTCTATCTTCACCGCCATCAACTGGCGAATCAGAAACCGGCACGTCACGGGAAGTGGAGCCGCCAGAGTCAGGTCCCTGGGCAACGCTACCCTTGCGAGCTTTTTTCGACTTCTTCTTTGTGCCTTTTGAGCTGACAACTGAATCGAATTCATCCACAATATCCCTACTTCTTGGCATCTCAGGCTCTTCGGAAGGCTGTCCGGGGTCCTGAGTTTCCTGCGCAACGAAAGGATCAAGTTCTAGTATCGTAGAATCTTCGACTCGGGTGGGTGAGGCCTCTTTATCATGATTCGCATCTTTGTTGTCGTCCGACGCTACTGCTGCGGCGGCAATGGCAGCGGCGCCACCAAGAGCAGTGATGCCTAAGCCTTTCGCCAACGAGCCGCTGTCTCGCTTCTGCTCACCGGTAAATTTCTTGGCACGTGGAGTTTCGTCTTCATCGATTGCACGCGTCGTGCGGTCAGGAGACTTGGGCGCATCTCTTCGTTGTAATTCGTTTGCTTGTCTTTGTTTCCATTCTATTTCGCTTGCAATAGCTTCTTGGCGGGCTTGTTCGAGAATAGCCTGTTCGCGTTTCTGTCTGACCGTAGCCGCAGTAGGTGTTGTTTGTTCTGATCCAAGTACATCCGGAGGAACCTCACGAGCGGCTTCAATATTAAGCGGAGAGCCCTGGAATTTTGAGCTCGAAGATGTTGGTCTCTCTGCTTCATCGCCGCTATGAACGGACGAAGCTCGAGAAGTCGAGTGACTCGAGGGTAAAGAAGGTAGTACTTCCTCTGGGTCAAACTCCTGTTTTGGCCGATGGCGTTCTACCAGGAATAATGGTCTGAACTCGTTTGACTTGAATTCTGAAGACTGAGGTCTTTTTTGCCGCGTGCGAGCCACGGATGGTGAGGCAAGCGGCGAAGACGAAACCGATCGGGCACCCAGTGCAGAAGGTCGTCTAAACAACAATGGGACTGCCGTAGGTGACATTTGAGAGCCAGGTGGAAGCCCACGAGGTGATATCATAGAGAGACGTCTTGGAGGCTCAGCCGAAAGGCCGGGCAGAGGGGTAACAATTTCTGGTATAAAGCTATCATCTTTGGTACCTTCTCCCCAAGCTGGAGATAGTGCTCTACTACCAGGAGGAGATGAGGATGAACGTCGCGGTTGTCTACCAAAGTATCCAACATCATCCTCTCGCCCGTGACTGCTAATGTCAGGTGGCTCCGTTGGCCTCTGGCGCTCCCCTAAAAAAGACTGCGATTGATTGTCGTTTTCATGCCTAGATCTTCTCTCGTCCGGTGGTATTCGATCCAGGTCCCGGGTCCGAGCGGCTACTTCATCTACGGGCTATTACAAGTTAGCAAAAAAACTGATAGGATTAAATGGTACCTTGCTGCAAATGACTGGAAAGTCTATACCTTCTCGGATTTGTCTCGGGTGCTCCTACCTGTCTCACCATCCGACTGGCTATCGTGACCACTTCGACGTTTCTCATCTTTACTTCTGGACTTCCTACGAGAAGATTTGCCACTCACACTTGCATCATCGTCTCCAATTTGTGAGAGATCTGCAACTGATCGAGACGCAACACTTTCAAGATCTCCGTTGTCCCGAGATCGTCTTTTCTTTTTCTTTCGTCTCGTTTCATCATCTTCGCGTGCAGCGTCTTCTTTCCTCCTATCAGCTGAATCGTCAATAGCAGCTTTGAAAATGCCGAAAATCCCGCCTGCCGTTTTCTTCTTGTCCTTAGACTTACTCTCGTCAATTTTTGCAGGAGTAGAAACAACCGAAGCTTCATCGTCGTCGCGATGGCTACGACGCTTCCTTCGATGCTTTTTGCCTGATGACGACGAAGTCTTCTCACCACTAGGTGCTGATGCAGCCGATGCCGCATACTCATTTGGCGACTCGTATAAATAGTCATCGTCGTCTTTCGAATCGTCTGACGCGGGCTGTCGGGAGTAAGAATATGACGACTCGGCATCATCTTGTGGCAATGGAATGCCAGTAGCGGATACATCATCTGGCATGTCGCGACTTAAATGCTTATCTGAACGCCCATTTTGATAATTTTTATCGCTTTTTGAATCGTCTTTTGTCTCTTTGATAGCTTTCTTACTCTCTTTTGCTGACTTCGTATCTGACACATCCTCTCTATCGTCACGGAAAGCTTCTGTAATGATTTCTAGCTCGGCCCCGTTTGGGTCGTCAAGCTCTCTGACTTCTTTTGTGGTTTCACTCGGGAAGTAGTCCTTATCTCTGGACTTCCTTCGTTCTTCCTTGTCTTTCTTTCTTCGCTCTCTCTTGCTATCCTTCGAATCATCGTCTACCTCTGTTCGAGAGAGCGTTGGCTTTTTCTCCTCCTCAGGTGACGGAGGAAGTTCCTCCTCCTCAACCCATCCATGGCGTTGGTTGATTCCGGCGGAAGCAGAAGCCAGAGACGCTAGTCCAGCAACCTTTGCGGCAGTTCCCAAGTCCTCAACAGTTTCATAGTATGGAGCCTGGTATATTCCAGGTCCAGATGTTGGATCATTTGAACCAGGTGGTGAACTACGGCGCCTAAAGCTAGGGTCGTTAATGACCATATTAGGATCGAAACCTGACGCTTCAAGGCCTGCAGCTACGGTTGCAGTTAAATCCAAGTCATCTTCAAACGCACCGGGTATATGGTCTCTTCTAATTTCTTCCACGGGCGATTCGATGTCTTTTGAGTTTCGTGTCGTCTCGCCCGCGTTTGGTGTATTGCTTGATTGCTGAGAAATCTCGCGTTCTTTGGATTCAGACCTTGACTCTGGCGAGGGTTCACTCTCTACCGGTCTAGGCTTGGGCTTAGGAGTTGAGGTGACGTTCGATTGTATAAATTCATCACGATTGTCTTCAGGTGTGATGACTTCAAACTCCCTCGTCGAGTTTATTCCAAATGTCACCCTTGCTGGAGATCTGGTGGTACGTTCGCTTGGCTTCTCCTCCGAGGTTGATCGTACTGCCTCACTAGGCTTTTCTTCAACTGTAGAGCGCTCAGCCTCCTTTGTTGCCGTTGGAGAGGACGGATGGGATTCATCCTGGACGAAACTGAGCACGCTAGGGCTTCTGCTCACTGGTGGAGTTGGATTGATCAATTTAAGACGAGGTACGCCAATTAGATCTTTAGGGTAGTCTTTGTCATTGAATTTTTCCAACCCAGCCAAAGGCACGTTGAAAGGATCCGGCTCTTTCGGCTCGACGGTCACGATGTTCGGAACCTGGAAGGAAAAAACATCGTTGTTCGTATCTGTGTCAACAGTTCTTTCTTTATAATCTGCTGGCTTAGAAAGAATGTCTGCCGGAGCAAAGAAGGTACTATAGTCTTCGTAGACCGGGCTGGGAGCCCTACGAACCAAAGCTGCTGCTCGTCGGGCAATAATACGATTCTGTCGTTCAATTTCAGCATCACGGTCCTCCTGGGTCATCTCGGCAGGCTCTTCGGTGAAAGCCCCCGGTACAGATTTGTCTCCTTCAGACCATCGTATATCAGTACGCTGTTCCTTGCCGTTGTTATACTTTGCACTTGCAGGTTCATTAGTGGACGCAGCTACTGATGCTCCAGCAATAGCACCTGCGATGCCAGCTACGACTGTACTCTCGCTAGAGCGTGGTTGCTTCTCTTCTTTTCGAGTTACATCCTCAGGATATGGCAATATTCTTTTATCAGAGTCACTTCGTTGCTCTTCCTTTCGAGACTTTTTGGCTTGTCTGAACTGTTTCTCGTAATCTGAATCCTTGCGTTCTTCGTTGCGGCTATCCTCACGCGATCTCTCTTCAATATACACTCGTTTATCATAATCGGATTCCTTTCGCGTCCTTTTCTTTTCTTCATACTTCATATCTTGTCGCTCCTCGGGGATTTCCTTATATTTATCTTCACGCCGCTTTGAACGCGATTCATCCGGTGTATCCTCGGCACGGTTGCGAGCTACAACAGCTCCAATACCTGCGGCTGCTATACCTGCTACAGCAGGCGCCACCCAAGAATTATCATCTTTTGATCTCTTTTTACTTTCACGCTCGCGGTCGATGTCTTCCTCGCCGTTAATCATGTCAATACGATGGTAATTTGATTCACCATCGAAAGGCTTACTGCCATTCCGTGAATACTTAGAGTCGCTCTTGGACTTAGAACTCTTGTAATTTGGCTCTTTGTCATCGCGTCGTTTTCGATCATCTCTGCTATCTGACTCACGTATGGAGTAACGTTCTTTACGCTTCTCGTCCTGCCCTTCTCTTTCGTGACGTGCTTTCTGAGCATCCGTAAAGTTAAATCGAACCGAAGATTCTGATTCACGAGTAGTACGACGAGACAGTTTAGTACCAGGGCCAGGGGAAGAGTCTCTTCTACGATCCATGCTCTCGTATTCGCGTTCCCGGGTCTTGGGATTCGCCACATCGTAAGTCTCACGGCGATGAGGCTCTCTCGCAAACACCGGGTCTCCTGTCGGAGCTTTATACGTGTCATAATAGCCCTTGCCATCATAGACTGCTTGCGAAACCGCAGGTTTTGGCTGAGGCTGCTGTAATGGGATAGGTCCTGGCCGAGCAGAAACGATGGTCTGGGAACCTGAGTAGGCATCTCCTTGTGAAGCATTACGAACGTCCTGGAGTGAAGATGTCTCTGACATCGGTTTTGGATGCACGACTTGCATCGGTGGAAGGCTGCTGCTGACACTATCACGACCCTGGTCTTGGTGACGGCGGTCTTTGGTGAGCTGGTGAACTCCGTAGGCAGCTCCTGCAAGGCCAATGCCAGCAGCCGCGACTTGTTTGTAGTGTCTATCTTGCTTGGGACTAGGGGATCGCTTCTTTTTGCTTCCCCATCGCCAACCCCATTTCTCGGTGCCAGATGAATCTGAAGAGAGAGAGCTAGAACTGCGACGCGCTGAATGTATGCCAAAGGCCAGGCCCGAGTCTACACTCTCATCATCAGATGATGCCGATTCCCATGCATCATCCTCGATGGCATCCTCGAATCGTCTGGAAGACGATTTTTTATGTTTCTCATAACCAGACTTTCCTTTGGGTTCTTTCACAGCAATCACATTTTGACGTTTAACTTTGCCTCCGTCGCGGGCTTTCGCAGCAGCCAAAGCTGTTGCAGCAGCGCCCAGGCCAATCAATGCAGCTTCGGCATCACTCGTGTTCTTGATTTTCCCAGACTTCGAGGAAGTTTTCGCCCTACGCCGAGATATGTCCGAGTCTACACCATATACAAGCCCGGATCCGGAAGATGACGAAGAGGAATTACTCAAAGCAAAGAACCCAGCCTTCTTCTTTCTGTGCGTGCGGGAGCCACGACGCTTCGGAGGAGATGCAAAAAAGGATCCAAACAATCCAGTTGATCGAGAAGGCGACTGTCTCGACCGTCGGTTCTTTCGCTTCCCAGAAGACGAAGTAGAACTACGAGATCTACTCCTACGGCGAACCGACACACCTTGCGGGGAACTGTCTCGTCTTCGCGAAACCGAGGAAGCTGCTACCGCTGCGATGCCGGCCCCAACAGTCGCTCCTAGAGCAGCTTTGCCGATTCGAGACGATCGGTCGCGAGATCTTGAGCGTGATCTTGAGCGTACCTTCTTCTTAGCATGGCCTGTACTGTCGACTCTATACTGAATGGGTGGGCGAGATGTAGATTCTTCTTCAACTGTGATGACCCCGTGAGAATGACTCCGGCGGTCTGGCGAACGCGCACGATCGAGATAGACAGAAGAGCTCGATGCATTCTGCCTGCCAGTACGTATACTGTAGGTATCATCAAAGTCTTTGTCATCGCCCAACAGATTCTTGCCCAGCTTCGCCAATCCGTAACCGGCGATGCCTGCTCCCAGGACGCCGGCAGCTTTACCCTTGCTCTTTCGCCGACCCTCTGTATCTGAAGCAAAGTAGCGGCCTTGTTTATCGACTCTGGTACTACTTCCGTAGCGCTCGCGTTCGTAGGATCTTCGGCGCTTGTAGTAATGCTTGCGGGGAGCATCTCGTGATGTAGTGCCCGGTTCGAAGCAGTATTTACAAACACCAATATATTCGGTGTAGTCCTCGAACTGAGCCACTCCATCTGGGTCTCGGAAAAAGTCGATAAATGCAGAAAATGGCCCTCTATGTTGATGTCGGTAGACCACCGCCTGATCCCCATTCTGACCGTAAGGAGACGGATAGTGGCTCTGAGATGAGCTATAGTGGGCATGATCATTATGCTGATTATTGTGCTGATTATGGTGATTGTGGTGGTATGCTGCAGCCGCAAGTCCCGCAGCCCCCGCTGCTGCTGCTGCATAGTGATGGTTAGTAGACGAGTGAGTGGATGACTTACCTGGCTTAGGGGGTTTGGAACTTGGGCTAGAGAACGAGTCGATGTAGGCAGTGCTGTCCGACGGTCGGGGAGGTTTACTGGAATACTCGGCGGAGTATGAATGTTGGTGATGAGATGATGAATTTCCATTCATAATGTAGCCAGTTGCTGAGCCAGCAGCCGCGCCCGCAACTAGGGCACCGACTGGGGCAGCATAACCACCAGTTGATGTCTTTGGAGGCTTACTGGAAGATGCAGGCTGGATCAAGGGTCCTTGGGTTGCATGCATTCCAGGCGATGCTGCTGGAGAGGCACCTTGAGAATTGGATGGTGACTGAAATGAAGATGTCGAGTTGAAGAAGGCATGCGCTTGCCCGACGCCTCCTGTTGCGCTCGGTTCTACCGGAGGAGCTGGTACTGAAGACGCCGCCATGAGATGAGGCTCGGCGCCTACAATGAGACTTGGTGGCCGAGGTCGCACTCCGGGCTGATCCTGAACAGATTCCCCAGCATCTCCATAATAATCCGAAGCAAGACCGGCGCCTCCTTCCGACACTGCTAATGGAGGGCGATATGGGGCTGCTGAATCTGTTGGAAATTGGCCTGGAAACATGTCCGGAACATGACTCGGCAATGCCGCAGACGCTCCTTGAGAAGAAGGTATCGTATTGTCGAATTGGCCTGGGATTTGCGGGTACGATGAATCGGTGGTTTGTGCGGCATAGCTTTCTCCCTCAACAGCCCGAACACGCGTTTTTGAATCTTCGTACAGCCCGTCGGTACTCCTCCTCTTCACTCTTTGCTCTTTGTCTCTCCTGTCGCCATATTTATCACGTTCTTCACTTCGGGAACGGTTTCGTCGAGAAGACTTCCTGTCTCTACTTGATGAACGGTCACGGTGGCGGCGGCTACTTCTCCTGTCACCTTCGCTACGATCTCGGTCGTCGCGACCGGATCTCGACTTTGGCATTGCGTCGGCCAAACTCTGGTTGCGAACGATGTCGGGCGGTTCTATAACCTGTTCGTTGCCGTAAGGTTGGGCAGTCGCATAGCTAGAGGCAACGGATGCAGAAGCAGCGCCGGGATACGGGGCTCTTGAGGACGATGAATAGCTCGTAGATGATGGCTGGAAACCTCTGTCACGGTCGTCACCCCGTGAAGATGATTTCTTAGATGATGATGTTGTGGGTTCAGAGCCTTTCCGTTGAGATGTGCGCGTTTCACCGTTCTTGCGCTTAGACGAAGGAGAATCGTCAGGCTTATCACCTGATTTGCCCAAAAGACTTCGCCACATTTTATTGGATTGAAACGCGCGAACGCAGAGCTTTGCAGGAGTGCTGGGCGAGTTCGCTGGAGGGATCTGGCGAGCACCACTGTTTTGATGCGTCGGACAACTCAACTAGCTTGGTGATGTCGGAAGCTGATTGGCCGAGCTCTGCAAGTACACGCAAGAGGAGAAGTCGGTGAAGAGGTTGTCAATCAGGGTAAGTTTCGCCTCGACAGCGCGACAGCGAGCAAGATATGGGATAGAGATATAATCCGCACAGCAGTGGCAAAAGAGACAACGGCAGAGAGGATGAGAGAGAACACAGCAAGCCAGCGCACGAAGTCAAAATGGATGTGATGCTTGTTTTGCGAGGAGGCTGGGGTCCAGTCGAGATCGCGCGGCTTCAGCTGGACAGGGGTCTCTCAAGCAGTGCGACGCCCATAGTACTCGTACTGTACACACCCACCACCCACCACCTGTGCGCATTCCACGCACCCAACTCGGCAGATGCCGAACCAGGTGGCAATGACAGATGCTTTCTACCTTTGTTGATCCTTTGCAATTCTATGTCTTCATCTACTGTAATTTCTGGACGCATTAATACTACTTATATTATTCGTCGGCCATGAGAACGAATATATACTCACAAATGCAATTAAAGTCACCAGAAAGTTTGGGGAGCCAAGATCTTTTTTTTAAACGAGGATATATCTATTGATCTAGGGTTACTGTATTTCTATTCTTATTTCAATAGAAGCAGCCGGTCACGCTGAAGGCTAGCATCGCCTTAGTCTAACCAGAGAAACCTGCCTATTTACCTTGAGTCGAAACCACCAACAAACTTAGTGACTCTAATTTGGAACGGTTTGGCCAACAGGTTCTGCTCCTCGGCAGCCTTACCGAGATCCTTGAAAGCATCAGTGGCAAAGTGCTTGTCGACGGCTTCCTGGTCGTCGTATCTGGCCGAGCATCAGTCCGTGTCAGAGCCAGCAAAGCACAAGGCGCGAGTGGTCTGAGTACTGAATTATTGACAATATACTTACTCTTCGATCACAGCAAAGTCGGGTGTACCTCCCTCGTGATTGATCTGCTCGACGACCTTATACCTCTTGCATGCCGGCTATTTGGCAGAACTGGTCAGTTTGAAATACATTTAATCAAACGCTTTGGATAATGGACATTGATCGAAAGAGTGTTCTCGCAAGACATTTTGCTATGACATGTAGTATGTTCTAAGTTATAGAGAGGTCCTTTGTAGACTTGTGAACTCTCACGTACTTCGTTGGCCTTCACTGTTTCAGCTAGACCGATAAGTCCCTGACGGACCTTCAACCATCCTGTTAGTTTTTATACCAGGGGTTTGAGATGTCAGAAGGCCTACCTCGTCAACTTTGTCGGGGTTTGGTGAGACAAGAGCAACAATTCCAATCATTTTTTGAAGATGTCAAGTTCGGTTCTGTTACTGAAGGCTATAGTTCTGGTTTGGTGTGTTGCGTATTTTTATGGATGTCCTAGAACCTCGAGGAAACGTGCCAGCTTTATACACAACAGGTACCTCTACCTTGGCGGGGCGCAATGTCCTCTTCACGGGGCCGACCCCACTTCGAAGATGTGCTAATGTACATCATTGGAAGAGTAACCCCGCAAAGATCGCTCTGGATGATGGTATCGTGAGACTAATGAGGTGCATAAATGGCTTGATGTGACGTGAACATTGAAGATCAGCCTCACCCTTCCTTCGGGGTTCGGTAAATTTCGGTTACGAGCATGTGCATATGCAGATCATCTGCCTTAAATCATGTCAGTGGCTTGGGCTTGTTTTTGTAATCAGTAACATCCATACCCCTAGCACAATCTCAATTACTTTGTAGGAGGAATCTATGATAAATATGCTTGTTATACACAAATGATCAATTAGATCTGCTTGCACCTGACAGCTCCTGAATTACAAAAACCAGCCGTCTTCTTTTATCCTAAGCCCGAAATTTATGACAACAGATATGAACAATAAGCCACAAAGCACGCTAGGTCCGAGCCAGTCATGATATCTGACGGCTCTCCGGTTTCTAATCATGTCAACGCGCCAAAGGTAGAGAACTACACTGTAGATAAGAGACACTATGGCTACGATGGTGAATCCCCAGGCAGCAGAAAGAGAAACATTGTCACCGAAGTTTAGAAGAGTACCCGCGATTCCTCCAAGGTATATGGAGAACTCGAGCCACGAGAGAAAGGTTCGCTCGGCAGCAAAAAACACCTTGGGTTCTACACGGACAGGGACATGTATGCCTAGAATGATTAGCAATAAGTAGCGGGCATGGGATGTGACCTACGTTTTCCTTTAGGTGCCTTAAAGCGCTTAGCTTCTACTTCCGCAGGCAAGGCGCTCATTGCCCCTGTAGTATCAGGCATTGGAGTTGGCTTTGGAGCAGGTGCTATTAGGTGAAGGCCTCTAGCAACTTTGTCTCCAGCAGCCAAGATGTGGTGTTTCAGGAGCTTCTTGCGGTAGGGCCAACCCCCAACTCGTCTAGCCTCCTCCATAGCATCGTCCTCATCGTCAGCGTCGGAGTCGTACAAAGGATAGTCTTCTCCAATTGGCAGAGCTGCGATTCGTTCTTCAATATCCAGTTCGTTTGGTCCATCAGTACCGTAGCCATTGATTCTTGATTCCTGATTGGAGTTTTCTTGCGTGTTTTGTGCCGTGTGTTGATGGCTATTTGTATGCTGCTGCGTATGTGGCTGTTGAGATTCCTCCTCGTCAGAGTCGTCATCGTCATCGAAATCATCCAGAGTATCATCGCTAGTGGACATGCCTGATGATTGCCCCGACCTTTCGATACCGAAACGATGGGTCACTGGTTTGTGGATATCTATGTCCATTTGCGGCATCCAGAATGGTAGTAGCTTGATGCGAGAAGGATTCAAAGTGGCAGTTCCGTGGATAAATTTGCTGAATTTTGGAACTGCTTCTACGAGATGGCTGCTGACAAGGTCCCGAACCCACTCTGGAGGTTCCTGGCCAGCTTGGGTTTGCAACTTCACTTCAAGAACTGCATACGGGAAACGTTCGACATCTTCTGGGGGTAGCTGAGAAAATGGATAGTCGATACCAATATCCATGCGTCGCCAATTTTTGCCCGCTCTCTGCCTTCCGTCTAAATTGTCCTCCCGTGTCATTGTTAACTCGGTGTCAAGAGAGATACGCACACGAGCATCGCCAGGAAGCTGGAAAGCAGTCCTATTGTAGAAGCTGCGAGTAACTGGAACGAGTTTTCTCGTGATCACGCGGTATTGGATCTCTTGGGCCAGTTGTGCGAGATCGTTGATTTCCTTTTCGCTTTTCTTGCCTTCACGTCGCATCTTTTCGAAAACTGCATCCACGGACATTTCCCCAGAGAGAAATGCGTTTACGTTCTTCTCTTTTAAAGCAAAGCGAGCTTTGACCGATTTTTCTCCAGTCCAATCTTCCCTGTGGGTCTTCCGCTCGACGAATATGGTTTCATTTTCCATTCCACCATACCAGCGAAGTCGAATTGCTTCCGCTCCTTCTGTCTTTTTGAGACGTCCAGTATAAAGCTCCCATGTCTCAGGATTGTCGTAGTATATTGATGAAATGGCGGAATCTTTCTGTTCGAACTCTTTACTAGGATTGAAGACCAGAACGGGCAGGTGTTTGAGGATGATCAGTTTTAATTCGGTGATATTGTCGGGATGTACCCAATACTTGGTTGTCTGCCGAACAAAGTTTTGCTGACCTCCTCCGGCGGCGCTATCACCTGTGCTTGGGTTGCCTCGTGTCCGCACCAGATCATATAGTTTCGAAAGCTTGACAATGAAAGCGTCGTAATTATCCTTGAAAAATGGTTTGGCTTTCAAGCGTGCGGCGAACACAGGTTTCAGATGCCAGCTAGTTTTTTTCTATCATTTATAAGCCACTAATCAGAAACTTCTGGTTGCATGCTTACATCGTGCTTCTTAATAATTTTACGAAAGCCAGTGTAATTTAGTTGTGTAAACTTAGCGAGGTCGTGTACATCTGCAATAATGTCGCTCAAATCCTCCTCGAGGAGCTCAAATTCTTCTTCCGATGGTGGGTCAACGGTGCTTGTTCCGGACTCGGTGTTATGAGAGGCCTTTAGGCGGTCGATGACTTGAGTTACTTCCCTTTCGCTAGATTTGATTCTCCTAACTATCTCTCCGGCTTTGACTCGTTGAAAAGTGTAGACCTTGTCGAGCTCAGCCTCCAGTTGCTCGATGAACTTCTTTTCGTTCTCTTCACTCCACCGCTTTCTCTTGGGATTGGGGTTTCGAACAGAAGGCTGGGTCTCAAAGTCTGTTTTCAGTGCCTCTTTGAGATCGTCATAAGAGATATAGTAGTAAAAATAGTCCTTAATGAGCGACGTCCTTAGCTGCTGGCCAACTGCGTTCATATATTTAGTGCAGGCTAGTGCAATGTGAGAGCGTTTGACTTACATTTCATGGTGGCTGTAACGAGTGAGATCCCCCGAAGCCTACGATACCTCTGCGTGAGTCTGCTGAGTCTGCTGATGGCTCACGAAGGAACGAGAAAGAGATCTCTCGTACAAGGGACTTCACTTGTGTGGAACGGTAGTTGGCGGGGTCGAGCAAACCTCGTCACCGTGACAGCTTAAGCCTTAGAGCTTCGGCCAATCAAACGGCCGAGCCGTGCCACGCACCAGTTTGTAGCCAGCAGACTAAGTAGCCCACCCCCAACTTGTCTCGTCTCCATTAAGCATGACGAAGTTGTGCGAAATTCCCCAACATCTTTTTATTAAAATAATATTATAGCTTTATTATCCCTTTGATATTTCTTTAAGAAAGTTTAATAATCTTAATTTTTTAACCCTATCATTCCAATAAATTCATTGGAGACAAGTTGCTGGTGGAGACAAGTTGGGGGTGGGCTACACTACTGAGTACGATAAGATTTACATTTCTACGCCAAAACGCATCTGTATGGTTGAGGTAAAAGGTACCTAGATACCAAAATATACCAGAGAAAATGGACTTATATCTCAACATTAGGAGTGGCTGGACTACTCTATACGTAGAGGTATTCAGAACATTTAGATAGTGTACTATGTAGCTATAAGGGACATACTCGTACCTAGCGATTCTGTCACGTCGATGACTCTACCTGCATTAAAATATGGATCGATTATCCCTGTCCTTTCAAGTGTTAGAGATGAGTCTCGCATAATAAGTTGTGAACTAAACACCTCCACCTTTCAACACTAGCTGTTCTTTCAGCTTTAGTAGAACCTTGGTGAGAATGGAAAGGTTACTAGATCCTACAGAGGGACGATTAGATCAAAAGCCAATGCTCCGTTGGGAGAAGCATTTCCTAACACGATTGTAGCACAGATCCAAGTTCTTGGGAATCAATTGAATACAATTTACGAGCGCGGCGCTACCGATACGTACCTGGGCTTCGGCACCGGTGAAAGACCCAAGAATGCTTGGCATTTTTTTAACAGACTCAGAAGACCGTCAGCCTCACAACTTTAGCGTGTCTTGGCATTTCGCCCTCCCACAAATCGCATATTGTGTGTTAGAAAATTGAAAGCGTGAACGTCGATAACTAACAAACCCCAAGCAGCATCAACATCATGGCTACCCAAAGCGTGGTGTGCTTCGGCAAAAAGAAGACAGTGAGTGATAATACAATTGTTCTTGATTCTTTTTAAGCAGATGAACTGACAATTTTCAGGCGACCGCTGTCTGTCATTGCAAGGTAATGTTTACTAGAAGTGAATGCGACAGGACAAAGTACTCATTCTACGACTAGCAAGGCAAAGGACTCGTAAAAGTCAACGGAAAACCATTAAGTCTTCTTCAACCCGAAACCCTTCGCTTCAAGGTTGGTAGAAACGAAGTTAGTAGACAGGAAATACTTACCGAGTGCAGGTGTACGAGCCTATTCTCATCCTCGGCACCGACAAATTCCAGAATGTCGACTTAAGAGTTCGCGTCTCCGGTGGTGGTCACACATCTCAGATTTACGCCATACGTCAGGCTATCGCCAAGTCGATTGTTACGTACTATATGAAATATGTCGACGAATACACCAAAAATCAGCTGAAGCAGGCCTTGGTTCAGTACGACAGAACGCTACTGGTTGCGGACAACAGGCGCTGTGAGCCTAAGAAGTTCGGTGGTCCAGGAGCTCGTGCAAGATACCAAAAATCGTACCGTTAGAGAGTTTGTGGATGCTGATTATGTTCATGGATTGCTGGTGTACAAGAACCAAGGGCTAGCTACGAGCGTCGTGGTATTTATCTGGACAATGTACTCAGAATAGAATCGATCTCCTGGTGTCGACAACAAGTGTGGTTCAAAAAACGCTATTGTGCATTTTGTGAATTTTCTAAATATGCTATCATATGTAACCCTGTTGTTGTTACTTATCCTCTGAAGTCTTCAACAACCGTCTTCCACTAATCCTTCAATTCTGTTAGGGTACGTCTAATACATCTTATCACCTGAACTAGAAGGTCAGAAGCATTGCCCTAGCGTCACCTCAATCGACTCGTCAACATATAGCCGCTTGACTTACCCACATTTTACAATTCTTTTATGAGTATCCCTGCTGATTGCAAAGAGAGGCATCTCTTTAAAGACATCAAAGGTACTCCCAGAGCAGGATACCATACTGCAAGAATACAAGTGATGTCGAACCCAGGCTTGAATCCTCATCGAACTGCTAAAAACACCAACGATTGGGCTTATATATCTTTGCGGTTACCGCACAACCCGCACCTACCTGAATCACCAGCATTGATATATGCGCTCTCTTTACAGGTATCACTCTCGCATTTCCAATGTCCAGGAGCTTTACTGGGCTTCAGTACATGCGCGCAGGCGGCACATGTAAGAGCACCGGGAGTGTTTAAAAGTGAACAGATAGCGCATGTCCCTGGAGGCGCGGGTATAGGTTCTGGATGTCGATAAGAAATCTCTCGGTCTTTAGAGGTGCTTACTCCTTTTTCACGGCTAACTCGTTGCGGTTCAGATGTTTTCTTAGCATGACGTTTATCAGATCGCTTTACCTGCGGTCCTTGATCATGTGTCACCACTTTAGGTTCCTTTTTCTCAGCTTCGGCGAAAGGAATACGATCCAGATCTTGTAGTTCTTGCAATTCGGACTTCACGTGGACGTCATCGACATCCTCCTCAGGACAGACTTTCACAAGACCTCTGCCATTGCTATCGTGAATTTCCCGTCCATCAGCATCTGTCGCCACAGGTTCATCCGGGCTTGGATCATCATAATCGCTCTCCGATTCGCTGTCGTCTTCTAGCTCCTCAGTCTTTATACCAGGCTCCTCCTTTTTGAAAGGTAATTTTACCTGACTTTGCTGCTCGAACCTTGCCAAAGCAGCCTGAGCCCTCAATTCCCTTCCCCTCTTGCTATTTGCCACTCTAGGCTTACTGGCATTACTTCTACTTCGTTCTAGATTATTTCTTATGACCTCATCTTGCCCCAGAGCCTGTCCCATAACACCAAACTTCTTCGCAATACGTCTCTGCTGGCGCTCTGCATAGCTTAGCTTCTCCCTACCATCACCACCCTCCCTCTTCCTTTTACGACCCCGGCGTCTACTCCGATATGTACCTCCACATAAGTGCTCCGGTAAATCTCCCTCGTGAACTCTGCGGTTCTCAAATTGCCCGTTTCCAATTGAACGCCCGGGACCCCATACCCCTTCGCCCGTGTAACCTCTACCCCAAAGCTCCCTCATTTCGCCAGCATACATGTTTCTCACTTTCCAGAATTCTCGGGAGTGATTCATTTGAACGCAGTGTGCAAGCTCATGCATCATGACCATGACCACGGAACGGAACCCAAGCCAAGCGCCTGAGTGCGTTCGTAGCACCAGTTGAATTACTTCGCCAGCATTGAAATTGCGCCCAATGAATTCTCGGTTTGGCTCGAATTCCTCGAGGGTCATTACGGAGAGGTGATGGGATTTCATTATCGGGTGGCAGATGGCTGCCACGCGGGACAGGAACTCTTCTGATATGGTGGCGTCAGGCCCTGGAAGTGGCTTAATGAAGATGATGCGATCGGTAGGGGGCTGGTGGCGCGCGTTAAGGCGCTGTATTCCAATGGGCATCGTAATAGGTTTACTATATCTGCCTCGATTGCCCTATAGTAAACTTCTAAGATCGAGATTCGAGTACAAAGCGGAAATTAGGGTTTATCCGAACCACCGCAGAGGGTGTGCTGCAGTATCAATGGCGTCGGCGAAGTTTAACCTAACCAGAGGTCGTATGGCACCTCGGCTTTTGTTTGATTTTTCTACTCCTATAGTTAATGTGATGATTTCTTTCCAGTGAGTGTTGACGTGGGCAGCGGAAGCGCCCGTAAGACAGTGGGATCAAAACGTGGAAGTTATTTTGGTGATCTGATAATGAGCAATGAAACAAAAACAAAACAAGATGTCATAGAAATCTATCAAGCGCTTGAGATCTAATTGAATCCTTGAGCTAGTCTTTTATGAAATAGAGCACTCATCTATATACATTTCAATGTGATCTACCTAGATACCCTGGTACCTAGCCATTGAGAATATTTAAGTTCACACCAATTTCTCAGTACGAGACGATGACCACCCAAATTAACTATTATCATGAACCATGAGAATCATTGCCTTTCTGACCCTCAGTTGGCGAAAGCTTGAAACTTGCCTTTAAAAATTGTTATATTTTTTTTGAGACTACGAATGAAATGGATAAAACATCGATGCCGGCTCGCTCGTAGTTGTAAAATTGATGAGGGTTTGCTACTTATGTATCATACATGGGTGACAGCCTTTCTCATCTCACGAATGACAGTGGTAAGGCCACGGTCCTCGTGATATGTACATAATTTGTAAAGTTGATACATTTCTTGAAGCCTCTGAACCCCAAGGCACACTCATTCGTCAAGTTATCAAATGTAGCTCTAGTTCGCTGAGTCCTCCAAAACGCTTCGTTGAGACGTAAGCGGGCCTTTCTGAGATTTCCTTGATGGCTTGTACAGCAGGGCCAGTTACACGAGAGATTTCTTTGAGGCCCCGAGATATCTCAATCCGAGTATCTGTGATAATACCCTATATATAGGCCTATAGGTCTCTGTTGATGTATAGGGTATGCTCCGGATCCTTGGAGTCGCTACGACGATGTGTGTAGCCGAGCCATCTTCTGTAGAAATCAAGACTTTCATTATACCACTTTTCTGGCCTCGATTTCAGCCAGGATATTTCTGGCAGCGGTCTTCGTCATGAACTCGTTTGCAGTCAAGTCCGCAAACCCGCACCCCGCAATAGATACATTTAATTGTACCCCAGTATCCGCAAAGCTCGCAGAAATGCCTCACTGGCTTCCCCGACGAAGACGGAGTCACGCGGGCTGCGTTGTAGGAAAGTGCAGGCGCAGTTGTAAGGGCTTCCATAATCGCTTCTGAAGGTGCTGAGGGCACATTGATCTCCAAGAGCCTGCTATCATCTGTGGCTAAGTGCGCCGGGCCTGTATGCTGTGCATGAAGCATGGTCGATGTTTTTGTAGGGCTACTGCTCTCCCCTGCCTCGGGGGCAGGCGTCTCTTTCCCTTTAGACGCTTGTCGCTGATTTCCGGTGTAAAATTTACTTCTTGGCCCCGGCACATTTTGGGCTTCTTGTGCGGCGAGCGCTTCCTCGTCGGCGAGGTAGTTGTTGAAGGTTTTTTGAGCAAGTAGGATCTTTCGTGTAGCCGCAGTCTTGCCTTTAGTTACTAAACACACAGTTAGCGCACATGATTTCAGATGAGGAACGGAGCACCCAAACCTCGGCCTCCTCCTTGGTTCTGTTTGCTCGGCACGGGGATGTGAGTATCTCTGTGGTTGTCCTTGTCGAGCTCTGCGATCTTCTTGAGCACTGCAGCTTGCTGGCGAGCGGTTGTGTCCCCCCCTCGTCCAAGCCCAGCGACGCGGGCATTACGCTTCCGACCCGACGGCTGTATTTGAGATTTCGTTGGGTCGAAGCCGGTGTCAGCAACGTAAGTCCACCCTGGAGCTCGCGTCGAGCCTGAATTGGGTAGTTCCTCAACGAAGTAAAGAGTCATGCCGTTGGAATGCAGGCAGGTTATATGATGACAACAAAACCGCACACGGTCGTATGTCGGTTCCTTTTTCCCCCAGCGTAGGCCGGCAAACCTGCCGTGGACTTGCGGGATGCAGATGAAGTTCGTTGCGGCCAAGGGGATTCCCCGGAGGGCAGGACGCTAGACAGGGGCTAATTAGCTGACTAAGGCTGCTGCATACACAGTTTTCCTCACCAATGCACCAATGTTAGGTGCCTGGTTATGTGAACCAGCTGGTGGGGCTCCCTCAGCTCAAAGTTGTCGTCACAAATTTGGGATGTGATCTTACGTTGCGGGGCCCTTCCTGCGAGCTCCGAGGGTAGGGCCAGAGCAGTAATGTGAACAAAAAGCCCTTGTTGTCTTTTTTTCTTAAGTTGCTACTGGAAACCCCACATTGGTTTATAGACGTAGAATTTGTTTTTGTTTTCCTCCATTCTGTGATATCCCCCTCAGTTTTGCCGGGTCTCTAGTCAAAACCCACCCTAAGATACCTAGGCTAAGAGCTTCGTGGTTACTTCTCTACCCGATCGGGGGCTCATTACTTCACTTCATTTCTTTACAGGCCAAACAACATTCATTCACAATGGTCGGGTTAGGTCCAAGGAAGCCTCCTTCCCGCAGGGGTGTGTCTCCCCTAGATATGAATTTACAAAGTCTAGCAGCTAAGCCCTTTGGTTAGGATCGATGGCGGATGTTCCTGGAGACCTTCTTGAGCAGATTAAAGACCTCGAGAGGTTATTTACAGTAGACCAAGCGAAACTCAAAGAAATCATGCATCATTTCGTGAAGGAGCTCGAAAAAGGTGCGGTGTATGCTGATGTTTCACGGGCCCTACTAACTTTCTGAAGGTCTCACCAAGGAAGGGGGCAATATTGTAAGCTCGGACAACCGACGTGTGTAGACAGCGGAGCTGACTGGAAATAGCCGATGAATCCGACGTGGGTAATGGGATATCCTGACGGTAACGAGACTGGTACCTTTCTTGCGTTGGATATGGGAGGAACGAATCTTCGAGTTTGCGAGATCATCCTTCCCGAAGAGAAAGGCGAGTTCGACATCATACAATCCAAATACCGCATGCCCGAAGAATTGAAGTCCGGCACTGCAGAAGAATTGTGGGAATACATCGCAGACTGTTTGCAGCAGTTCATTGAATATCACCATGAAGATGAACAGTTGACAAACGTACCCCTTGGATTCACTTTCTCCTATCCGGCCTCCCAAGACTACATTGACCATGGAGTCCTGCAGCGCTGGACGAAAGGTTTCGACATCGACGGCGTAGAAGGCAACGATGTTGTACCTCCTTTCGAAGAAGCTCTGAAAAAGAGGGGGCTTCCCATCAAAGTCGCCGCTTTGATCAACGATACAACCGGCACTTTGATTGCATCCCATTACACAGACGACAAGATGCAGATAGGAGCGATTTTTGGCACAGGCTGCAACGCGGCATACATGGAGAACTGTGGATCGGTTCCTAAGATAGCGCACATGAACCTTCCTCCTGACATGCCGATTGCTATTAACTGTGAATATGGGGCTTTCGACAACGAGCATGTGGTCCTGCCGCGGACGCCGTACGATATCATGATTGATCGAGATTCGCCACGTCCAGGGCAACAGGCATTCGAGAAAATGATTGCTGGTCTCTACCTGGGAGAGGTCTTCCGACTTGTCATGGTAGATCTGCATGAAAACAAAGACGTGAAAGTCTTTGAAGGCCAAGATATCTCCAAGCTAAAGAAACCATACACATTGGATGCCTCTTTTCTATCAATGATCGAAGAAGATCCTTTTGAGAACTTGCAAGAAACAGCCGACCTCTTCCAGAATAAGCTTGGGCTCACTCTGAATAAACCTGAGCTAGAGCTATCTCGCCGCCTTGCCGAGTTGATCGGAACTCGTGCAGCGCGCCTATCGGCTTGCGGTCTCGCTGCAATCTGCACGAAGAAAAATATCAAGTCCTGCCACGTAGGTGCCGATGGGTCCGTTTTCAACAAATACCCACACTTTAAGGCGAGGGGTGCCCAAGCCCTAAGAGAGATGCTTGACTGGCCGGACAAAACAAAGAGAACAGAGTCGGATCCTGTAGAAGTTAAACCGGCTGAGGACGGAAGCGGTGTTGGCGCAGCGCTTATTGCAGCGCTTACCATCAAGAGAGTCAAGGCCGGAAACCTGGCGGGTATCAAGAACGTGGACTCGATCAAGAGTGCAGCGTGATTGGGATTATGGGCACAGGAAAATGCGGCGTGACGGGGGATCGATCTTTGAGGTATTGAGAAGGCCTTTTTCACATGATACTCGTATCTCAAGCTGCTGCGGAGGATAGACTCGTAGATTTCATTATTACCATAGTTATTATTATATACCCACAATCACGTAAACGATTCCAGTGACGCTAAGAACGACTGTCGCAACATCTTTCGAGACCTTGCTACTCCTGGAGGAAGATGGAGAGGGATCACTGGATTGTGCTGCCGCGGTAGGTTCATTCGTTGATTCGGAAGCTCCTAATGGCACGTTGTCGCTAGATGTGCTGTTCCATGCGGACTCGATTGGCGTGCAGCTCGTTGAAGCGCATGCGTCGCAAGTTTCTGCGATTAACAAGCAGGTTTCATCGATCCCGCAGTCAGGGCAGGAAGGTAATGTGTCCGGACAAACTACGCATCGTCGCTCAAGGTCGTGCGCGAGCGCTAGGGAGCCTGTGAACGTTAGGTAAGGATCAAAATAGGGACGACATCTATTTGCATACCATGGTCTTGTAGGAAGTGGGCAAGGCTCAATGGTAGAAGGGTGTAAGCAAACAGCAGTATCGCGGATAGCAGCATCTTCATCCATAAGGCAGAGGAAATCGAAACTGACGGATGAAAGAGAACATGAATGAAGGAATTCAATTGTATTTACCCTACCTTTGAAACGCGGATCGCTTGGAAGGATCACAGGAAGTCGTTCCTTCAATCTGTCTTTGCCACCATCAGACTGACAGGCAAAGTAGGAGGGTAAAGCATGGGTGGGGGGGCTTTGCGGTGCTAGACAGTTGCATTAGGCGGCGCAGGATGCGTCTCAGCATATAGCCGTCCTACCAGTGGCTGTACCTCAGGGACCTTGACGCGAGGAGCCAAGCCAGGGGTGTTGGAGAGTCGGAGAGTCGGAGGTCTAGAATGCCACCGTTCCCTTACCTTCGTGGACTCCTACGGCTAAAATCGAGCCGCAAGCTGACGGTTATCGTTGCCGCAATCCCTCCGACCTGTCTCAGAGCAAGCGGCGTAGCGCGATCAGGAACATTCAGAAAAGTACAGGCATTCTTGACGGACAGATTTTTGATAATGTTATTCCTGGTAGTAATCATCAGTATTTGTAGCCTCTTCGTTGTCATGCGTTGTTCTAGTACTCACTCAAAAATGAGCGTACCTTCTATGGACAGATAATATACACCAACAAGCTAAGTCGGGAATGAGAGAATTACTATTGGAGTTTGGCTAGGCGTCCCTAGAATCCTAATATATAGCTTTAGACATAGACAAAAATTCAAGGCAGTTATACCATCTAATAGTTATCCATTCCTATTGAGTCTACTGATGGTTGGTAGGCTTGCTGACTGCTATCAATGCCAAGAAACCACTTAACGCGAAACGCGCACGTCTTGGTGGGAGTGGGACTTAGCAACTCCCCGCGACGCGACTTCTCATACCCTTTTTCAACATTTTGGCCGCAAAAGTCGAACTCCCTCTCACTCACTACACCACCACGCCAGCCTCAACAATGTCGACACCGTCTTCTCGTCGATCAAAGAAAGGCTCTGTCTCAGGAACTCCAGCTCGTTCTCGTGCGTCGCAACCTCAGAGCAGTCCCAAAGCGTCTTCAAGCCAGGCAACCCCAAAAGCTTCTCGTCAAAATGTAGTCTCGTCTTCACCAATGTTTGTGCAATCATCCCCTGCTCCTGGCCCGGCTGGACGAAATGGAAGTGGAATGGCTGCAAGCTCTCCTTTTAGACAGGCATCTAGCATTGCTGGCGGCACAACTCCTCGTGGACGGCCCCAACCAGGAGGTATGCATGTGTGATTCTACAAAAAACAGTTTGTCCTAACATCATAGTAGAGTCGTCTCCAATCCGATATGCTTCAAGTTCTAGCCCGAATCGAGCTACAAACGGGAATGCTAGCCGCCGTCCTGATATTCCCTCTAGCAGCAGCGCTCTATTTGTTCGCTCCTCCAGGTCCGGGGCTCCAGGCGCTACGGGCCTGAACAATTCACACCGTAGTGACATTCATTCAGATGTCTTTGGTGCTACACCTGCAAGGAGAAGAAGAATGTTTGTGGATGAGAATGGAATGCCCGCTGGGGAGAATGGACCCCACTCTGATGCAGCTACATTTTCGAATCTGGACCCCAACACATCTGAAGCAGATGAAATGGGTGGCTCATCGACTCGCACAATATGGGGCACCAACATATCACTCCAAGACACTATCAATAAGTTCAAAGAATTTCTACTTGGCTACCAGAAAAAATACCGGATGTGGGCAGATGGTGCCTCCGAAGAAGAAACTTCGGACCCAGAAAGTGACGGAAATGAGAAAGAATATGTTGAAATGATGAAGACAATGCTACATCTGGGCATTTCGGGCCTCAACCTTGATGTTCGAAACCTCAAAGCATACCCAGCCACGGTAAAACTCTGGCATCAAGTGCAGGCTTACCCTCATGAAATTATACCGATTATGGATCAGTCGATCAAAGATCTGATGATCGACCTGGCCGAGGAAGAAATGAACAGGCTACGCGCCGAGCAGAGGCAAAATCAAAATACCACGAGGCCTCGAGATAGCAGTTCGGTGCCTCCAGTCCCCAGTTCGGAACCAAATGGCCATGCTGACAGCGAGTCCCGGCAAGATCAAATCCCTGATCTGGTTGCAGATGTAGAGACCCGCATCTACAAGGTCAAACCTTTTGGGTTGGACCAATCGATCAACTTACGCGATCTTAACCCCAATGATCTAGACAAGATGATCAGTATCAAAGGCCTCATCATCCGTGCGACTCCTGTTATTCCAGATATGAAAATGGCCTATTTCAGGTGTTCTATATGTAATCACTCGGTAAATGTGCCCCTAGACAGGGGCAAGATCGCTGAACCTACTGAATGCCCGCGGGAGATTTGCAAATCAAAGAACTCAATGCAGATTGTTCACAATCGATGCCAATTCTCTGACAAACAAGTAATCAAGCTTCAAGAAACCCCTGACAGTGTCCCTGATGGACAGACACCCCATTCAGTGTCATTGTGCGCTTATGAGGAACTTGTCGATGTCTGCAAGGCGGGTGACAGGGTTGAAGTTACGGGTATTTTCAGAAGCAACCCGGTTCGGATCAACCCGAGACAAAGAACCATCAAGAACTTGTTCAAGACCTACCTTGATTGTCTGCATATACAAAAAGTTGATAAGAAACGCCTCGGAATCGATGTCTCAACGGTCGAGCAAGAACTTTCTGAACATATTGCTGGGGACGTAGAGCAGGTCAGGAAAGTCAGCGAAGAGGAAGAGGCTAAAATTAAAGCCACTGCGGCACGATCGGATGTCTATGAACTGTTGTCACGTTCTTTAGCCCCAAGTGTCTACGAGATGGATGATGTTAAGAAGGGTATATTGCTTCAACTATTTGGAGGAACAAACAAGTCGTTTGAAAAGGGTGGAAGCCCAAAGTATCGAGGGGACATCAACGTTCTTCTTTGCGGTGATCCTTCCACCTCAAAATCTCAGCTCCTACAATACGTACACAAGATTGCTCCTCGAGGTGTCTATACTAGCGGAAAAGGTTCTTCAGCGGTTGGTCTTACAGCTTACGTCACTCGAGACCCGGAAACCCGTCAGCTAGTACTCGAATCGGGGGCCCTTGTACTATCTGACGGTGGAGTCTGCTGTATTGATGAATTCGACAAAATGTCGGAATCTACACGCTCGGTACTGCACGAAGTCATGGAACAACAGACCGTTTCTATTGCTAAAGCAGGAATCATAACGACATTAAATGCGCGGACCAGTATTCTTGCTTCTGCCAATCCTATTGGTAGCAAGTACAACGTGAACCTTCCAGTTCCTCAAAACATTGACCTACCCCCTACATTGCTTTCCCGTTTCGACCTTGTTTATCTCGTTCTTGATCGTATCGACGAGTCAAGCGATCGTCGTCTGGCTCGCCATCTAGTAGGTATGTACCTAGAAGACAGACCGGAGAACGCAAGCTCGGAAGAGATTTTGGTAAGCCTCCTCCAAGTCATTGAAGTCACATGCTAATAATCTATACAAGCCCGTTGAGTTTCTTACCTCGTACATATCCTATGCTCGAACCAAGTGTCAACCCAAGATCACACAGGCCGCCCAAGACGAACTCGTTCGTGCATACGTTGAAATGCGTAAACTCGGACAGGATGTGCGTGCTGCTGAGCGTCGCATAACGGCGACAACGCGTCAGCTCGAGTCCATGATCCGTCTCGCAGAGGCTCATGCGAAGATGAGACTCGCGGAGGAGGTTCTTGCCTCCGACGTTATTGAAGCCGTGCGACTGATCAAGTCTGCACTTAAGCAGGCTGCGACAGATGCAAGGACTGGTCTCATTGACATGGGTCTCTTGACCGAGGGTACTAGCGCTAGCGAGAGGCGGAGGAAGGCTGATCTGAAAAAGGCGATCACTGACCTTCTGGATGAGATGACACGTGGAGGACAGGCTGCGAGGTATCCTGAGGTCTACAGGAAGATCAGTGAACAGGGGAGTATGCAGGTAGAAGGACAAGAGTTCGCTGATGCTCTAAGGAGTTTGGAACAAGAAGGGCACCTGTCAATTGCTGGCGAGGGAGCTAGGAGGAGCATTAGAAGGGTAACGGGTGTGGCTTAAATGGCGAATCGTATTGCATGATCGCGTCTTTATGTTATGTTTGAAATGCATGGATGAATATTTACTGATGTATTATACGGAGTACTGGTTGCTACGTAAACTTTAATACATTATTTCGTATATGTCGTATCTCCATAATGCTAGCCAGAACTGAGCTCGTAATCTAGCTGACACATTATAAACGCCTCCCATGCTTTAATCTAGATTTAACGCCCCAAGACCTCTTCGCTTCACTGCATCATTCACGCTCTTTTTGAGACTCTCTACCGCTTCTTGCCAAAGCTGCTGATCATCTGTGTCCAAGTTTCCTACCACCCATATCAACCATCTGACCACATTAGCAGCTTTGTCCATATCCTTCTCCACTTCTACTACCTTTGCCAAATATTTCGCCAACACTGCTACATCATCTTCATCCGGCTCTTCACCTTCCAGAGCCTTAACCCACTGACTAATAGTTTCCCTTAGATCGGGTAGCAAACTCAACTTCTTCGCCGTGAAAGTCGGCTTCGGAGGTCTCGGCGGTAGCTTCAGCTCGCGCTTAACAGTCGATATGGGTCTTCCCCTCAGGCGCCTCTTACCGCGCATCATAAGTCCGCCCCGGCTCTGGAGCCTTGACTTCCGCTGTTGGGCGAGAACTTCTGCGCGGATATCTTCCGGCAGCGCCGCGAGGAATTCTGGATCGACGTCTTTGTCTAGACCGGCGGCCGAGTCGGGGCGTGATACGAAGTTGGATTGCGTGAGTGTCGAGTTTGAAGCGTTCTTTGAGCCACGTTTTCGCGAAAGGAGGCCGCGTTTCTTGGTTGGTGTGACTGTCTTTTTGACCGGTCCCTTGGCGCGTGGTTTGGATGGGGACATCGGGAGGACCTTGGGGGGAGATCGGTAAGATGCTAGGACTTCTTTGCGGATGTCTTCTGGTAAAGCTGCTAGAATCTCCGGATCGATTTGGGACTCTCTCGGAATTTCGAATCCGGATTCGGCCAAAGGACGAGACTCGAAATTAAGGCTCGGTTGCTTCTTATCGCGAGTTGGTGTTTGAGGCTTTGCCCCCAGTCTTGAACGGATATCTTCAGGTAGCTCTGCGATAACGCTAGGGTCAGCTTGAGAGGGAAGTATAAATTGAGTTCCTGTGAGATTCAACGGAGCAGCTGGTTCATCTGCTGCAGGCTCATGGAGCGTTGCAGCAGGATGCTTTGCAAACTTGACTGATTTCTGAGGGCTATCAACTATATCATCACCATCGATTGTAGGGGCAATCGAGGCTGGTGGCTTAGAATCCGGAATCTTGAACTGCAAACGCCTTTGACTGCTATCCTGCCGATTCGGGCCTTTCAGAGGTTCGAGTTTTGTCACTTGAACGCCAATCCCTCGCAACTCCCCAGGACGAAAGCCGAACCCTTTAAGTATAGAAAGCGCTTCTCGAGTTAGAATTTCTTTGTCATTCGTGCTCACATTCAGCGAAGTGCTTTTGTTGAAAACGTCGCACTTGCCGTGGCCTAAATGCTTTGGTGGGTCAAGTGGAGCGTCCGCCGCTCGTTTCATTATTTTCATAGTGAATTGTCGACCTTTAACTCCTTCGTTGACGAGTCGCTTCTGTAGTTCCTCACATATACTGTGAATGAACTCGTCCGCTTGCTCTTGAGTAACAAACCTAATACCCCAATTGATTTCCGCGGAAACTGATTTACGAACCACTTGCTCTCCTACTTCACTGCGATCAATGCCTCGGGCGTATTCCCAAATCCTTTCCCCCGTTTTTGGCCCCAGTTGCGTCATCAGTCGTTCTTTCGTAAGTTCTCGCACATCCTTGATATATTTGACGCCGAGCTCTTCAAGCTTCCCTCCCAAACTCCAAGCAACCCCGGGCAGGTCCCGAACAGCTAGCTCGCCAGTGAATTCGAGGATATCGTCAGGCTTAACCTGATACTGTCCGGCAGGTTTGGCTTTCCTTAGCGCTAATTTTGCAAGAAGTATATTACCCCCTATTCCGACGGATACGGCACATCCAGTCTTGTTCTTGATAGTATTTCTAAGCTGTTGTGCGATTTCATCAGCTTTGGTCTGCTCACGCCATATGCTTCCTTCGTGAACCCCTTTGCCCTCGTGCCCTCCAGCCTCAGCGCATGCAAGACTCATATCAATCAAAGCCTCATCAATACTGACACTCTGAACAACGCCACCGGTATCCATGATGGCGTCGTAGAAATCTCTCGATGCGGCCTCATATGCCTTGAAGTCGTATGGAAGCACCTTTAACTCTGGACAAAGCTCCTGCGCCTTTTTCATCCACATCCCATTTTTCACACCAAATTTCCGGGCTGGGTAATTACAACTAGCTATCTCAGAACCAGAACCATTGCCATGGGCAACTACAACAGGTTTATCGATCAACTCCGGATGCTTTCTCAATGATACAGCGGCAAAAAAACTGTCAAAGTCTACGTGGAGAACATAGCGTCTAGAACCTTTGGGTGGCTTCTGTCGTGCTTTTTGGGACAGTGTTCTCTCTTGTGCAAGTGCCTGAAGTTTTGATTTAAGTTCCGCTTTCCAGGTTGACAAGTGGTGGAGCCGCGATTCCTCGTAGTATTGCTTCAAGAATCCAGGGTTCACTACTGTGGATTTCCATATCTTAGGATCTGCAAGGAGGATTGCGTTGTGCTCCTCAGCAGTTAGTTTCTTTCCATGTGCAGATTCTTTCGATTCCGAGAGACCCGGTGGGCCTCCCGCATTCAAGGCGAAACTGGGTAGACCATCATCTGACCCCGGTTCTTCGATCGTGGATGCACGCTCGGTTTTATCCTGTTTCGTAGGACCCTCTTTCGTCCCTGAAGAGTCCCATTCTTCCCCGTAGTCAGTCTCTTGATGCGGTTCCTGAGTGTGGAATTGCGCATCTTCCGGTTCCTTATTCTCAGGAGATATAAGTCGTTCCTTTTCAGAGCTTCCTGAACCATAAGATTTCTGTAGGAACCCTGGAAGGCTGAATGGATCCTGTGATTGAAGATCGAGTTGCTCGGCTAATTCCTGAACGTGGCCAGTATACCAAGACGTGTCTGTCTGTTCTCGATAGCCTTTCTGTGGTGCATTGGCCTGGCTTGTTAACGAACCGCCCTGAAATGACAAGATATTCTGCTTGACCCCTTCATCAACAACTCTATACTGTTCCCATGGAAGTAACTTCCCAGCTTTGATGCTATCCACGATCCAAGCTGGTTTGACGATCCGATAACGGCGGAATTCGACCTTCTTTTTTGGCGTCAGGTTGCTGGCAATTACGTGCGTAACCATGGTTTTCCCATCCAAGTACTGAAGAAACCCACCGCCGTAATCTACAATCATGCCATGGAGGTCGTTCAAAGATGGCTGCGTGTAACCATTCACGTGAGCAACAATGCCTTTGAAGATTTGCGGCTTGTCGGCGTTCTGACGGCGTCGCTCAACGTCTAGGTTTTGAAGCTTTAGTTTCTTACGGCGAAAGTAATCGCCAAACCCGCCAAAAGCAGATGCCTCGTACTCTTCGCCTTCCTCATCATCGAAAGTGTGCTGTTGGATCCTTTTCCGTACAGCATTGGAATTCGCCTCTAAGCGTGAACCCATAATGGATTGGACGAATCGATTCACGAGTCGAGCATGATAGACTCATTATGGCTCGTTCACTTCGAGCCTAAGATGGAGGAGAAGAACTACGGCGCAATAAAGTGATAGAAGGTTTGGGGCGATTGCTTTGAAATCTACAGACAGAAGCAGGCGACGCGACTCGCCCCAAGGCGGCAAGCAAGTCTTGATGACGGAGTTGGGGAGCATCTCACACTGCATGTTTTCGGGGAAGCTTTCCGCCTATGCCTCTAAGTCTCAAGTGGTTAGCGGCCTCTGCAGCTGTACGAGTATTCGTACTTCGTACAGTGCGTGCTGCCAGGGCCGCCCCACTCGCTAATCGCTACTATCGCGGGCGGTCTACGGCGATAAACAGAGAACTTTTTTTGCCGCTAAAAAAAATCACCAGCTCTCTGCCAGCCACAACTGAAGCTGCCGTTTTTGTTCACAAGCAAAGTGCAACACCATCTTGTCGTCAAAAACAATCAGAGAAAACTATTTACAACTATGTCTGGTCAAGTTCCAGCCGCCGTTTATGGGCTGGAAGTCCCGAACGGCGATGTCATGATCCCGGCAGTGAGTCGCTCTACGTGAACGAAATTTGCGCTTTTACTGACTATTGCCCTGCAGATGCGTGAAATTCCCACAGGGGTATGGAAAACAATAGCGGCTTTCATTCTAATCGCTTCATGCTAATCCAACGTAGTTCCGTATTACCATGGCGGCAATCGATCCTTCTGCTGAACCAGAATTTTCTGGCACTGCTATTGATGGCTCAACGCCCCGTGCTACCTTGAAGCTCATTAGGCAGCCTTTGGGAATGGACGATGATGATGACGACTCGGATTACGACTCTGAAGACGAGGACCAGTTGAAGGCCTTGCTCAACGGCGTTGGCTCTGACGAAGACGATGACTCGGAGGACGACGAAGGAGTCAACGGTGGACCCAGCGATCCGTCCAAATCTAAAAAGGCTCGCAGAGATGCAGCTATCGACTCCTTAAAGAAGGCTCTCGCAGAGGCTGATAGCGATGAAGACATGGACGGCGAGGAGGGCAATGGTATTTCGGCGAAAGCAAAAGGCAAGGCCCGCGCTACCGGTGATGAGGACTCGTCTAGCGAAGGAGATTCGGAAGATCTCGAGGTGGAGGAGTTTGTCATTTGCACTCTTGACCCGAACTCGGTATGCTTAATTTGTCGCCTTTCCTAGTAGTCTGTCGCTAAAGTTTTCTGCAGCATTACCAGCAACCACTCGACATCTCCGTTGCCGCCGAGGAGAAAGTCTTTTTCAAAGTCTCTGGAACACATACAGTGTACCTAACAGGAAATTACATCATTCCTGTCGATGACCGTCCGCGTCGTGATATGTATGACGAGGACGAAGAAGACTATGACCTGTCGCCTGACGAGGACGAGTTGGATGACATGGATGAAGACGAGGAGAGTGATGAACTCGATGACATAGACGATCCCCGCATAGTCGAACTTGACTCCGATGAGGAAGAGGAAGTCCCGCAGCTTGTTAAGAAAGGGAAAAACAAGCGCTCTGCTCCTGAATCGGACGAAGATGCACCTGGACTCGACGAAATTATTGACAAATCACTCAAGTCGGTCGTAGAGGAACCCAAACTCAGCAAGAAACAACAGAAGAAACTAAAGAACAATGAAGGTAAGGCTATCAAGGCTGATGCCAAGGTTGAGACCGAGAGTCCTTCCGGAAAGAAAGTCCAGTTCGCCAAAAACCTTGAACAAGGCCCTACCGGCACCAAAATCGAAACTTCAGTCAAGATTAATGGTGATAAAGCCGATAAGGCTAGTAACAAGTCAAATGACAAAACCGCGGATAAGTCAACTGGAACTCTCGGTGTAAAGACTGTTAAAGGAGTCAAAGTTGACGATAAGAAGCTGGGTACCGGACGTGCTGCTAAGAAAGGCGATAAGATCAGCATGAGGTACATTGGCAAATTAAAAGATGGCAAGCAGTTTGATGGTAAGTTTGATTCCACATGGAACTTCAGGCATTAGGCACCAGCTAACAGTTTTTAGCAAACAAAAAGGGCAAGCCTTTCTCGTTCAAGCTCGGTGCAGGAGAAGTAATCCAGGGCTGGGACATTGGCGTTGAGGGTATTACCGTCGGCGGCGAAAGGAGAATTATCATTCCTGCCAATCTTGCGTACGGCAAGAAGCAAATTCCTGGCATCCCTGCGAACTCCGAGTTGACGTTCGATATCAAGTGCCTGGCTATCGATTAACCATTTGGCGGCAATAGTCTGAGGCATCTACGATATTACTGCCTTTACATGTAGCGAAGCTTGAGCAGCTGCTTCATTTCTTTTGTTTAAATGTGTACATTTACTATGGGGGAGATATCCGACTTGCGTTTGACATAAATCAGCATAGCAGGGATGAGGATACCTCTGGCGTTCGGACCTGAAAAAGAAAGCTTGCGATTTGGTGGTTAAAAAGAAAGTCCTTTGTTCCCAGACACATTTCACTAGTTGCAACATGTTTCTGCACGGTGTGCAGAGGATTTTGTGCTCCTGGATTGTAGCTTTATTAGAGAAATGTGGGTCTAGTGAATTCATCTGATATTGAATTTGTTCTCAGCCTCTTTCAAATAAGACTTGTTTCTTCCGATCTCTCCTCTATTACTAAGTACTCTCCATAGACAATACTCTGGCCGTTGAGAGTTGAGCCCCACCAAGGGCAGAGTAACGCTGGTCCCTGTTTTGCCTTTACTTGAAAAATATAAGTGGGACGGGTGTATCTGCCACAACGAGGTTAGCGCAGAGCTTTCCAGGGGTGGACCCGAGGATCCGAGCCCACTGCCCAGTTGTAGTGGTGCCAGGTGGTGTGGTGGTTGTGCGCGGCGCCACCATCTTCAAATTTCTGTCCTCTAAGTAGCTCCAACTCACCGCACAATAATCAACCTTCTCATTTCCCCAGCTTTGTTCTATCTACACTTTCGTCGTCGCATTTCGAACGCAACATCACTGTCGTTTCTAAATCGTCTTGCATTTTACTTTCTAGACTCACAGCAAAATCATCCAATCCACAATGGCCTCTCGTCTCCTCGCCCCTTCGTTTCGCGCCCTCGCTGCGCGCCCGACGACATCTGCCATCACATCTCGAGCCTTCCAGACCTCGTCACGTCGGATGAACGAAGCAGCCGTCGCTATGCCCGTGCGCAAGCCAGTCGGTGCGTTCCGTGGCGGGTAAGTTGTTCAATGGACCGTTTGCTATCGATTCGCCACTTTCTAACAGGCTTACGCAGCATGTTCGGCTTCCTCATGGGCTCGTCTCTGGCCGCTTACGGCACCTACTACTACATCCTCGACGAGTACCGCCTGTCGAACGAGATGCTGACGGAAGACATCTATGTACGTGTCTGCATCTAGATATGCTTCGGCTCTTGAAGCGCATCGTTTGCATCGTTAGGTCTTTGCATACATACCCACATACACACCGTTTTTGTTGTGGCTTCTTGTTTTCCAAATAAAAAAGCGACCAAAAGTGTTTTGCTCTTCGACAGAACATTTTCCATTGGGGTGGAGCGTCCATTTCGTTTGCTGCAATAGAACGCTACAGAACATCTAGATTTGGCGGTATAGAGCATAAAAGCGATAGACCAAGACAAAAATAGACTTGCTTTTTATTTCTAGGGAGGTTGATACGTTGGGATAATGGAACTCGGGAAGGGATTCGGTGACGAGCATATGATGGGACTACCCGGAAAATTTCTTTTGTTGGTTGATGATTTATTGCTCTTGATAGATCGAATTGATTTTCTAACGTGAGCGATTATTCTAGAGGCATATAGCCTTTGGGAAAGGAGCTCGCGATGGATATCCGGTTCTCTTACATATTTGTTATCTCACCCATCTGTGATTCAACTGCGTGCTGATAGTTCGTTCGCAATAGGCTCTGCAAGCTGCTGTGCAACGAATTCACAACTATGTCACAGCTCTCGAGGAAAAAGTGGATGTTATAGAGAAGAAGAAGTAGCTTTTTTATGAAGCCAGGGTGGGCGTTGAGTGTCTTTACGGTGGTCAGTTTTAATGTCGAGTATAAAAATGATCTTAATTGGCGAAGACCGGTAATTCGACAAAATGTAATATATAAATCCCGCTATATTTTAATACCATTTACACATCGTTATTACTTTCAACTTCTATTAGACGATGTCAAGAGCCAACCAAGTAGTAGTATGTATGCTTAATTACATAGTTCACCGTATTTGGCCTTCCCATCAGATCTATGAGGACAACCCTATCCTTTGGGATCAAAGTAGCTTCCTACCGGAACTAACGGATACAGGACCAAAGTTAATGTCAATAGCGATCGAGAACAGCGTGGATGTGACAGACTTCATTAATTGGACGCCGCTACAGAGCCGATATGCATTCCTAAATATACAGTCCGAATTGGAGATGTCCTAAAAGATGCTAGCCTCCTTGCTATAAAATTTTCACACTTTATTTCTTTTCCTGCTCGTTGTCGCTAACATTTAAGCCCAACCCGTTCGCATCCAGATAAAGCTTGTTCCTTCCACCTGATTCTTGCAATATCGAGGCAATGTTACGGGCATTTTCAATACGTCTCAGCTCGACATAGCTTCGGCTCTTCTTGATAGCATCACCGATCAGTTGTGCGGATTGAGCTTCACCCTGAGCTCTGACAACAGTTGCTTGCTTTTCTTGTCTTGCTTTGTCAACTACGAACGCAGCTCGTTGAGCCTCCTGTTGGGCGACCTGCTTAGCTTCGACGGCAGCAGTAAATTCGGGAGAAAAGGCCAGATGCTATAGACTGTATTAGTAATATATTGTAGGGGTAGAAGGTTTCGCTCACTGTTAGAGAGACGTCATCCAGCAAAATATTGAATCTTGCCGCCCTACGGCTCAAATTTTCCCTTACAAGTCTTGCGACATTCTCTCGTTGTGTGATCAACTGGCTAGCGTTGAACTGTGCAACGACGCTTTTAAGAACCTCATTGACAATACTAGGTAAAATTCTCTCATCATAATCGGTACCCAGTGTCCGATAAATTTGCGGCAACGCCTCTACCCTTGGTCGTGACAAGACACGGCAAGTAATATTGACCATCTGCAAGTCTTTGGTTCCGGTAAGAGATGCGACGTTGCGAGGCTTTGCTCGAACGTCGTATGTTACCGGAGTCTCAAACCAAGGAATCCGGATATGAGTTCCTTCATTATAAATCTCCTTCTGGACGCCACCGATTCTGGTGTACTTTATGGCTCTGTGTCCACCATCAACTACCAAAATGTCAGTAACACGCCCAGTATTTTTAATTAGTTGCAAGCTAAGTACCGTTAAACAGCGAATTATTGGCAACAACAACGCCTCCAGCCAGTAACAAAAGGCCAGCGATACCTCCCAGAGCGCCCTTCGGAGCTCCACCACCCGGCATGCCACCGCTTGGCCTGAAGCGCTGCAGCCTTCGAAGAATTTCACGAGGATCCTGTGCCATTTTAAAAAACCGAGGCTGAAGATTTTTGATACAGGAGAAGCAAATATCCGGCGTTGAAAGGGCCTTCGAGGATCCCTCACAGTGCCGATGCGACAGGTGAAGAAAGAACTTCCTCCATGTTTTCTAAGTCAAGCTCACTTGTTTTAGCGCCTTGGCACTGGGCTCGCCTAGATCTTTTAGACCTCAGACTACCTACTCTACAGTGGCAGTCTACACAAGATAACTCGCATGGAAGTAATTGCTTCAAACCAGCACCTTTGCAAACAAAGGCTCATCTTGACTGGTACAAAATTCTAACTTGGTAGATGACATGTTGCTCCTTAAAATCATAGCATAAATGATTCTTTTAAACGTGGTAGCCAGAAGTCTTCCAGAGGCAACCGCAACAACTATTCTACGCTGGAAATTATATTCTAAATATGTTTGAGAACAATCAAAGCTTTCAAGTAGGAAAAAATCAAGCTTAACTGCGAGGTGTTCTTTATGTGTTGCTAACAAATCTTGAAAATTTTAGGGGCTTTTTCCGTTTTTTTCAGTACGCAAAGCGCCCCTAATCCGAATATGGTAGATAACGTGATAACACTATGAATAGCGTTGTATCCAATGGCTAGACATATGCTTGAACAAATTTTTATTTTTAAGGCAATCTCCTAGTCGAATACGATACTGTGTTGTTCACCATTTGTAAAACTGCATGCCAGGACCTTCCGAGTATTTTGAAGAAGCTTCGTTCAATGCTGCGTTTGTCTATCTAGCCCCGACGACCTTCCTCCTATCACTCCCATCATGGTAGTCTCTCATGTCGCTATTAACTTCTAGCTCGTAGTACGCGTGGTGGTAGAACTCCTTATGGTAATCGATGTACATATCCCGGAGAGTGAGGTAGCCCCCATCATATTCGCTCATTGTGTTGATGTCGGTATCTTTTGGGAGCTCGAATTCAGGTCTTGGCCTTTGACTTTGTACAGATGTCACCCGACCTTCCCAAACCCTTCCATAAGCACAAGGGAGTCTTATCATATCCCCATTTATTGGCTAATGTAACACAGGACGATGAGGTTGGACGAACAGAAATTTTTCCAAAGAAGGAACTGCTTCACGACTAGGCGGAGCATTCTTGCATTCCATCTAAGCTTTGGATATCTATCACGATTTTGTTCATATTTACAAGCCTGCACGTCACGTAATATAGTGACAAAACTTTCCACCGTAGTCCTTCTACATTAAGACATTGACAGACGACCATTCGCTCCGCTTTCCCGAAAACTCTGATATAGTCACTCAATTGAAGTCCGCCCCCAATGTTTGTAGAGGTAGTAGTCAGCTCGAAATTGGCGGCGATCGCGCGGAAGTCCTCGTTTAGGTGGAATTTTGAAATCCGGCGCTGGAAGACGAGAGAGCGTGTTTCGTACCAGATCTGGCGGCACGTGTGTGCCAGTGCGTGTTGTTTATCGAAATGGTAGCTCCTTTCACACCAATTCGTAATCGGTCCATATAGAGAATCCGTTACGAGTCCAGAGGGAATGTTCACAACGCAAAGAGGAATCGCGTAGTCGAATATCATTGCACGAATCTCAACAGGCAAGGATAAAAGGCGGTTATTTGTGTTGTCGGACGTGGTTGCCGGGATAACGAAAGCCATGTTGGATTGAATTGCCTTGAGTGTAGACAGAGGAGGTAGGTAAAATTGGGTCTTGAACGACCCTTCAATGTCGATAGCTCTGAGCTTGTGTCCTAACAGAGTTTCGGAGGGTGAGGATGCGAATTGGTGAGCTCTGGCGCCTTAAAACGACTGAAGTTTATTGATCTGACTGGATATTCGTCTTGAGTGTTAAGAAGTGTCCTTACTGGAGCTTAATGCCTGAGGATGATCATCCGAATGTTCGGTTCAGATAGAGAGGCTGAGTGGCATGAGGCATGCTACTGGGTCGATGCTCTGTCTCATATTTATTCAAAAAGTAAATCGTGTCACTCGCCGAGATTCTCCTAGTAGCTCTGGGAGACTACTTATAACTCACTGACCTCTGTCGTTCAACCTAGTTCGCTCCTAAAAATTATCTTACGATCAGCATTTTTGATGATTTCTGATAAAATTATCATCTAGGAAAGCGTTAACTTCGATCCATAACGTCCTCGGGGTATTAGAAAGAAGTTTTACCTTTTAAACCACACTACCGACGACATAGTCTTCGAAGAGCAATGAAACATAGATCGAAGCCAAGAGTCCATCACCGCCATGGAAACAAGAGAAAGCCTAAAGAACGAGGCCCATCTGCAGGTCGCCAAAGGAAGCAGCAAGTTACTGAAAGCAACGATCCTTCTCGGAAAGCTAAACATATAGTTGTTGGGATATGTGGTACACCATCATCCGGGAAGACAAGTCTGGTTCACATCCTTTTCGAGGTACTTAGCGAGGACAGAGACGTAATAAAACTGCACCTCGAGGACTTCGCGATACCTCCTTACCATATAGTTGCCAACAAAGATGGTACTCTTGACGGAGATTGTAAACGAGCATTTAACTTTAGGTCATTCAGGCGGGTCCTCAGGTACACAAAAGATCACGGTAGCCTCCCATCATCCTTTCAAACTATACTTCCAGTGGAATCGGATAAAGCAAGGGCAATGTCTATCATAAGCAAGCAAGACCTAAAAAAAGCAAGGTCGATGATATCAAAGGTCTCCTCAATCGATGCCCGTGACACTATCGTGTTAGTAGAAGGCGGTCTTCTATTTCTTTCGAAAAGCATATTGAAGATGCTCGATGTGAAGCTTTTCCTCAGGACCAGCAAAAATGAGTCCTTAAAGAGAAGATTTAAATTACCAGAATTTCAAAAGCCCGAAGCTAATCAATGGTGGAAGACGAAGGAATACTTCGAATCAGTTGCTTGGCCCAACTACCTTGCTTACTACAAAACATTGTTTCGTGGAGGAGATCTGGAAAAAGGAACAGAGAGTACCAAGTGCCATAGACTTGGCATCGATACACAGATAGAACCAGACGCATCAGCAGGAACGGTTCTAACATGGTCCGTGGAAACCATCGGCAAGCGACTGGAGCATATCCAATCCAAACATGAAGGTAATAAAGAAAGAGGTTCGAGAAGCCATACAAAGGTTGGGAAAACATTAATGGCATGCTTTCGGTCTTTGGAAAAACTTTTCATCTCCAAGAGATAATTACCTTACCATGTCTCTTGTTTGTATCTAGAGGTCTTTTCCATAGTGTTTAAGTATGCTTCTGCGGCCTCACGATCCGAGGAAGCTCCTTGCTGAAATATTTTGATGAGAGTTTCTCGAACAGCTTGTGGCATTTTTCCAGAAGACCCGCACACAAAGACTGTGGCTCCTAGGTCGTGGATCAGCCGAAAAATTGTTTCCTTGTTCTCTAACATTGCATCTTGGACGTAGAACTTGGACTTCTGATCCCTTGAGAATGCTGTGACGATATCAAGGGGCATCTTATTCTTTAGTTGAACCCACTCATCTGCAAAGAAATAGTCCGTGTACCGCTTTCTACAGCCAAAGAAAAGGATATTACTACCTATCAAGTCACCAGATACGTTCGGTGAATCGTCTTCATTGCTTATCAAGTTTCGTCCTACTTCCTGCCAATGTAACCTTTCCCAGATGAGTGACCGCATAGGAGCAACGCCGGTTCCAGGTCCTACCATGATAACAGGAACATTGCCTTGGTTTCTGTCGATGCCTAAGCTACCCTGAATAAGCGACACCCGAAGCTGGGAGCCAACAGGTAAACTTTCCAGGTATCTAGTACACACTCCTCGGCGTATCTTTCTTATCACTGTTTTATATTTCACGATGGCTACAAGAAGTTCAAATCGAGTTTTGCCACTTGCATTGTGTTTGAGCCTCCCACCACTAGCAATGCTGAATTGTCTCCCGCGCAGCGGTGGGAGAACTGAAGCTGCCCATTGCCATGGAATTTGGAGCGTATCAAACTCCTGTAGGACCTCTAAAATACTACGACGTGGTCTTGTAGTGTAGTCAAATAGCTCGTCTGTGTATTCGGGGTCGATAAACTCCTGAAGTCTGGTCTTTTGGAATTCATCGCTGGTAAAATGTTGGATCAACGCAAAGAACGATCGCCGAGGAATTCCATTTAAATCTAGACAATTAGTTAGAAGATACCGGAAAGTCATTGGTTCTACACTGCATGATCCGGTAAAGGTAGGGCTTGGGGCGGTAATAGTCCCACGAAAATTTTTGTTCGGTTTAAATTCCAATCGCTTATCTGCTATACTTTGCCAGTCCATTAATGTTAGCAATTGATCAACATCTTCCTTTGGATTCTCTGGGTATATAGTAAGTATATCTCCCGGTGCATAGTCTATATTTTCCTGGGATTGAAGCTTTATGTGTCTGACATCCTGCCAGTGAGAGTCCGGAGTAAGACGCTCGTTGCTCTCAAGTATCACGTTTACGTCCACGGCTGTGCTGCTGGCTTGAGATATATTAGAAGATGGCATATATGTAGGGTCAGCACGATTTAAATCGCCAAGGAGCCATTGAGGCTCAAGAAGCACATTATCACTAATTGGGACCTGGCCTTTCTCGAGAGGGAATGATTCGAGGATCTCATGGTGTAGAGTCTTGGTCCACGGCATTAACATCGAATCGATACTCCTAAATGTAAGTGCCGAACACATCGGGATTATATTTGCTTAGGAGTTACTAACCCTTCAGGATGCTGTTCGTCACCTTCTCCCCGTGGAACAACTGCCACAGAGCCGAGCTGTTGCAAACGCTTAAACAGTTTTAGGGCTGCCCAGTTAAATCTACCTTTGGTAAGCGGTCGAAAAGATAAGGCACTCGCGATAATACTTTGGATAGGAACTGTCCCCCAGCCCGAACAATGCGAACCTAACACCGGTAAGGTAGTCATGCGGGAGCTTTTTCCGAAGCAGTTTCTTCCAGAACAGACGAGAATTGGCAGGCAGGTCGCCCTGCCCGGTTGTGGACACTGCAATTACTACTAGAGGATATTTCGATAGAATGCTCTAAATCGACTCAGCAATTGATATCGTACGGCGCATCAAAGGATACCCTACAGGCTCAATAGCATCTAACGCCAACACCACGGTCGAAAAATGAAGACGCTGTACAAGTCGACCCAACTCCTCAGCAACATCTTGGGCGTTTCCCGTTTCAGAGCCGTACAGCACTAACGCAGTACGCGGCTGTTCTGGATGCAAAGACATTATTGCAGAAAGGGAAACAAGTCACGTGGGTGTCGATCAAAGCAATATGGAAGTCCCCATAAATTCCACAGAGGAGGTCCCTTTGTTTACGTGTTTGTTTGATTGATTGTTGCAATCATTCCCGGGCAGCTGCTTGACAAACCATCACGAGGTGACTAACCCTTTGATCATACTCTGGCCGGATGACGCAACCTCCTGCAAGGTACAAAGAGATCTAGCAATTAGCGACCGTGGTTGCGGAAGAAGTGCAGTGCCGCGATACTAGTGGATGCACTTGCAGCAGCTGTCAAACAGTCAAAGTCCGTGGACTCCTGTGGAGTCTGATCTCTTGAAATGATCAGGGCATTCCTTCTTTGGGATTATCGAGATTTATTGCCCGATAGGAATATCGAGAGGAAAAAAAAGAGAGAGAAAACTTTTGCAGCTATGACCGTGGCGTTGTAATCTCCTAGCCTATGGTGGTTGGTGCCCTGGATACTAAGGCACTTTTGCTTATTTGCGAGGGAGTTTGCGGGCAAACGAGAGGTCGACAGAAGCCCCCGGCCGCCTAGCGCCTCCCCTATTCCCCGGTGCCAGCTCAGCAGATTTTTGCAGGGTAGCAGGATCAGGGTGCTGCTCCGGTGCTCCAGGGACCAGGGCACAGGGACGTCGGGGTCGTGGGTCGTGAGTCGTCAGGGTGTCTCTGACCGGGTGTTTGTGTCAGGATGGTGCGTTGTGCGTGTTGCTCAGTCGCCTTCTGTGCTCCGGTCGCTGTGCGGCTGCGGAATGCTGTAGGGCTGCTCCTGCCCCGAACGCACCCCCCGAAAGGGTTTAGCGGCAAAGTTTTATTTTATTGAAATGTTGCTGCTCTCTCCCGATTTCTCTTGCTCCTTCACTTCCTCGACAAGCTAACAGTCAAAGAACTCCACGAATCTTCACAACTTCAACTTTCTCTAGGGCACCTAGCTACCCTATTCCCCCTCGCTCAAGTCAAGTCCCACAGCCTGACCTCCAAAGCCACCTGCAGAAGACACCTTCCCAAGAACCTCCAGACCCTTGAACAAATCTGCAAAATGTCTGCCGTTGACAACGTCACCGACTCTTTGGCTGCTGCCAACATCAACGATGCCACCCCTGCCGCATCTGCTGGCGACGGAGCCACTGCCACTCAGAATCCTGAGGCAGTGATCGCCGTCGTCGAGGAGGGTAGGCGTCTCTACATCGGGAACCTCGCCTATGCGACCACTGAGGGGGACCTCGCTACCTTCTTCAAGGGCTTCCTTGTGTAAGTTCCTCACGATACATATCCTTGTCTCACGCTCCCGAATGCTCTCAACCAGTGTCACCTGAAAGGCAGTCCTCACTGACTTTTGATCTCCAGCGAATCAACATCCATCCCTATCAATCCTCGTACTACCCGTCCTGTTGGGTATGCTTTCGTCGATCTCGCTACCGCAACTGAAGCTCAGCGTGCTATCTCCGAGCTCTCTGGCAAGGAGGTTCTGAGCCGCAAAGTATCTGTTCAGCTGGCTCGTCGCCCCGAGACTGCTGCCGAAAAGGCCGAGAACGCTGGCGATGCTAGTGGTGGTGAGGGACGCAAACGTGCTTCTGGCCGTGGCCGTGGACGTGGACGTGGCCGCGGTGGTCGTACCGCCCGTGGCGGACGCGTAAGTCGTTACCTGATGAAAAATACCGATGCTCAGAGATTAATTCATCATAGGCTGGAATTGACGATAAGGCGGGCGAACCTCTAGCTGACACGACCGTCGAATCTGCCAATGCTGCCAACATCGATAACGGAGGCGCTACCTCACCTAAGGATGGCAAGCCGAAGACTCCCCGTGCTCCCAAGCAGCGCGGTCCTCCTGAAGACGGCATTCCTTCTAAGAACAAGGTCATGGTTGCTAACCTTCCCTACGACCTCAGTGAAGATAAGGTCAGTATCAATATACGTCATTCGGAAATCCTTTCTAACAGTTCTGTAGCTCAAGGAACTTTTCGCCGCCTACAACCCTTCTTCTGCCAAAATTGCACTTCGTCCCATCCCCCGTTTCATGGTCAAGAAGCTACAAGCCCGTAATGAGCCCCGGAAGGGCCGTGGTTTCGGGTTCGTCACCCTCGAGTCTGAGGAAATGCAACAAAAAGCGGTCGCCGAGATGGACAAGAAAGAGATTGAGGGTCGTGAAATCGCCGTCAAGGTTGCCATCGACAGCCCTGGCAAGGAAGACATAGACCCTGAAGCTGCCGGCACTGCTCCCATCACTGAAAACGGTGTTGAGCAGGCCAACGAACCTCCTGCTACTACTGCTTAATTGCAGTGGTTTCGTTTTTTTATTCCAAGCATGCACACAACGCAAGAGAATTGTCCGCAGCAGTCTTTACAAAACCAGCACACTAGGGCAATGCAAATTAGTGCTTGTAACTCCACCATGCAATCCCAATTTGTAATGATTAGGAATCCTGGTTGACAGCAAATTGGAAGAGGTCTTATCGATGTACTTAGACCGTCCTGTCTCTTTTGCAGAGGAACTTGATGATCTTATTACTGGTACTTCCTTTAGGCAGTTTGCTTTTCAATCAAATGTCAGCGACTTCACTTCTTGCTTGTCCTTTCTTTAATAGCTTGCCCCCTTCTGGCCTCAGCTGCCTGTGTATTCTAGAGAGTATGATGGTCTACGGTCACTGGGGTAGGAGCAACGGAATGGAATAGCGAAATTTATAACTTGTTCCTGTAGAAATATTCTGATGCGTGCAAACAATTTTTCAGTGCACAACATTTTGATCCCGAATCGGCTTTCGATGTAGATCTGTTAATTAATTTTAGCCCCTTGGGTCCGGGAAAGCTTGGCAGGTAACCCAAGTTTCAAAAGCTTGAAACCTCGCGAACAATGCGATCTCGATCAAGAACCGAGAATTATCGCCATATTGTCTTGTACACACAGTCAGTAGCAAGATCAATGATACGTCCACAATGTGGGAGGTAGACCCAGAAACCAAGAGCAAGGTACGCACGCCCCAAAACACTCACATTCTCACGTGCCATCACACACTCTCCGTGTCTCTACTCCCCTCCCCTTCCACAACCCCCCCTTCCCTTCACGGCTTCCACCCGCGCATTCCACCCAGTCAGTCAGTCCCTTCACGCTAAACCAAAGTGCCCAACACGCAGCTGCTCGCCCTCCAAAAGAAGCCCGCCAACGCAATCTGCGTCGACTGCTCGGCCGCGCAGCCGCAATGGGCGACGCCCAAGTTCGGCACCTTCATCTGCCTCGAGTGCGCGGGCATCCACCGGGGTCTGGGCGTGCACGTCTCCTTCGTGCGCTCCGTGCAGATGGACAGCTTCAAGGTCAACGAGGTGAAACGCATGGAGGAGGGCGGGAACGAAGCCTGGCGCGGCTTCTGGGACGCCCACGCCGACGGTGGCCGCGGCGATAAGGACGCCTGGGCCAGGACGCCGGTTGCCGATCGGTACACCGGGGATGTGGGCGAGGAGTATAAGGAGAGGCTTAGTGCCAAGGTCGAGGGGAGGGAGTATAAGCCTGTGCCTAAGAAGCCGGCTGTGCAGAAGAAGCCGGCTTCTGCTGCTGCTGCTGCTGGGGGGAATAACGGGGGGAGCGGGGCGGGCAGTCCGGCTGGCAGGGCGAGTCCCGCGCCTAGGACTGGGAGTCCTGCGGTGGGAGGCCAGAAGGCGAGGAACGAGGCGTACTTTGCGAAGATGGGGGCAGAGAATGCCGGTCGTCCGGATGACGTGCCGCCCAACCAGGGAGGGAAGTATGGTGGGTTTGGAAGCTCTTTCGAGCCGCCCAAGAACGATGACGGTGGTATTCCGGGAGTCGACGACTTCCAGAAGGATCCAATGGCGGCCCTGACCAAGGGCTTTGGGTGGTTCACTACTACCGTTGGGAAGCAGGCGAAGAACGTCAATGATGGCTGGATTCAGCCGGGCTTGAAGAACGTATGTGATTCTATCAACCTAACGTCTGAATTAGTACGAGATAAGGTATACTAACTGCTCGTATAGCTGAACGAGTCAGATCTTGCAGCTCAGGCTCGAATTGCGGCGGCTAATGCCGCAGCGGGAATGCAGAAGGGGGCAAAAGGAGCAGCGGACTCGTTCAATAAGTTCGTGGAAGGAGAAGAAGGGAAGGCGGCCAATGTCGATCCTGACAAGAAGGATTTCTGGGATAGTTTTGGAAATCCGGAGCAGAGTAACTCAAGCATAGGTACGCGGTCTCTGATGGGAGGCAAGTCAAATGCTGCTCCAGAGAAGAAGGACTTTTGGGATAGCTTTGGTGTTGATGCACCGAGCAGTTCTAGTGCAGGCACGAATTCGATGGTAGGAGGATCAGGATCTAAGAAGACCAGTGCACTGGGCACTTCGGCTGTCAAGAAGAGCGATGAGAAGGGCGAGGGCTGGAATGACGATTTCTAGGAACGAATGTATGTGGTAGTTTTATTTAATGTTGCACCTTGTTTGGGAATAGATCTGTTCATGACATAGCGAGTTTCGTTCTATATGAAGAGGCTAAGGTTCGTTCTTTCCCGATTGAGTATCTCTGCACAGATTGTTTGAAGCTATTGTCAAGGGCGCTACACCCAGTGTAGAATTCAAACTAACCTCAAGGAACGCCTTTTCATACCTTTCGTGAGAGCTGTTTGTGGAGTTCTTGTTTTCAAGCAAGTGACAGGGTAAGTCAAAAATAGGTTTAGTTGAGGGTTGAGGCAAGAGAACAGGAGGCAAGAGGACAAGAGGGCAAGAGGGCAAGAGGGTAAAGGTCAGAGGAGGCAAGAGCACCGATCTAATAGTGATTACAATAACCGGAAAGTGAGCATTCATTTCATGTTGTGAACTCTATGGGGTATCTCAACTAGCACTCTAACGCCAGAAACCCATCCACAAGCCGTGTTCTCTGCACCGAAAAAGAACCTTCTACAGAGGTGTGGTGCGGCATCAGTCTAGTTAGACCATGTCGACGCTCTCCGCGTCCTCGACCTCCATTTGGTCGTCAGCGGCCTCGCTGTTTCCAGCATGGGCCTCCTCGTCTTTATCCAGCTTCATTTGTGCGAACTTCTGGATGTGCACCGCTCCCATGGAGTCGGCCTCGGCAATGGCGTCTTTGAGACGCTTCTTGTCAGCCTCCGAGAGAGGCTTGGCGGTACCGGGAGGCGACATTAGTGCCTGGGGGTTGGCAGCATGCGAGGTATGAGTCGGAGTAAGAGGTACTTCAGAGGTGCTCTCTTGCTCGTGCGTGGCCTGGAGGTGGGTGTCTGCATCAAGAGCTCCAGTAGACGAATCGGCTTCTGGCTGAGCCGTTGCAGGCTCTGGCTGAGCTTCGGTAGCGTCATCGTAGAACTCGGCAATCATGTCTTTGCCCCAGGTGTACTCTCCGATCTCCTTGGTATCTAGTTGCGGCGTTAGTATCGAGGAGTTTATTGTCTGTGTGACACTTGTGAGACTTACCAATGACTCTGTCTTTACCTTGTCCGTCAAGGTACTCGTTCACGATGTCTTTGATGCTTTGCATGTCTTTGATCTCCTTGTTTTCGGTTCCAGGAGGTACTCTGCAAAGAGTCGGGAAGTTATGCTTCATGCGAGCAGCAATGTCATGACGATCCACTAATTCTTAGTTAGATTGTATCCCCTGGTGTTGGAGATAAAAGATTTTCAGCTTAGAAAAGGGCTTCACTCACAGTGAGGTTTCAACGCACTCATATATGCTTTATGGCTCTGAGTGATTACCAAAGGTACATTTCGCCAAAGGCCAGTACACTTTCCACGACCAGGATGAGGAGCAGAAGAAGAAGGCATGTCTGTTGATTCAGATGCACCGGCTTGTTCTTGTTGATGAGTGAGGGAACGGGTGGTGGGTCTTCTTGTAGGATACATGGTGGGCAAACTAAATATCAAGCGGGCTTTAGAATCTCCGTGTCTAAGCGAGGTAGCGATGACGCTTGCAAGCAAAGGTGTCCGTATTTGTGCATGCAAGTCTACGCTCAAGCTTGAGAGTGTGTAAATTCTAAACGAAAGTTAGAAGAACTATCGTGGGCATTAAATAGGTCAATTCGACGACTAATCGACCCTATCTCTGCTGCCTTAATGTCGATTAGTCGTCGCCGAGTAGCTCTATACTCGTCTGTGGCTGCTGTGAATAGACTCCCTCTATAATCCAAGTATATGTATACATTATGGTGCAAGGTTGACCACTGCGAGCAAAGAAATATATTATTATAGAATATGTTTATTTAACATATTTCTATTGTGTATTATGTAGTTTCCTTCAAATTATTCTTTTAAGCCCTCTCAATACTTCCCAAATTGTCCGCAGGGAGATGCTGAGAGTGTACACAGCACTCGATGCTGTGGTGGTTTGAACGTTCTTGGCAAAGATCGGCAGAAGCAGTCACAACTAAGATCCTAGCGCCATTTAGCTGCTACTAAGAAATACAGCAAAATAACCACTTTCATAAACTCAGGTTCTACAAGCTATGTCAAGACTCTTTGAATATTTTTACACAGCGAATCATGGCAAGAAGAATTGCGTATTGGTGGCATCTGTGCCAGGTTATAAGCCAGCGTCATGTTTGTTGTCCCCGCAGCCTTGCTGTTTTACACCGCAAACAGAATCGCAAGCAGTTAGTGTCAGAGTGCGGAGCTTCAAACACGATGGTGGATAAAGTCTCTAAGCATCTATATTTACCAGGTGTACAGGTGATTGAGAGTTCGGACATGGGCTATGCAACAAGACCCAGCGTGTTGTCGGCTGGCTACCACGATGCCAAGTCTCCAATATGGAAATTCGCTTAGTTCGCCCAATTGGAGTCTTTGGCTTGCGAGCTTCCTATAGTGACGTCTACGATTTCCACTCCAGTCTCCAACACAACAAATTTCGCGGCCACTTCGAAGCCTCAAAGGCCCCAATTGGCTTGCAGTCTCCATTGAAGCTTATTTACGAAGTACCGAACCCAAGCCAAGGCTCGGAAATGCAAAGACTAGCGGGTACCCGCAAGACATGCCAAAGGCGGAAAGCACATGGCTAGCCGGCTCAGACGACGCTACAGCATGCTTTAGTACCTAGGTAGTATATAGCCTCAATCAATCGCTCCTTCTTCTTCTCCCATCAGCCTCATCCTCTATTTTCTCATCCCTATCTCTACTGTCCTCAAACACTTGGGGGACCCTATCTCCACCACACACACATCCCCATCCCCAACCGCCAACATGGCTCCCTCCTCCTCCCTCATCCTCACGCCCCTCATCCTCCTCTCCACCCTCGCCCTAACCATCGGCCTAACCTACGCCCCCTGCTACGCGGGCATCTGCATAGAAGAATACCACCCCTACGTGACGCGGCTGCACATCGCGCACTTCTGGGCCCTGCTGGGCGTGGCCGCCCTGGCCCTCGGCGCGCGCGCCCTCCACCCGCCCACGCGCCGCCTCTCCGAGTGGCACCTGACCACCACCCCCTTACCCTGGGTCCGGAAGCGCGTGTCGCTCGGCGGGCTGGCGCTCGGGGTGTGGATCGGGGGCGTGACGGCCGCGACGACGGGGATTTGGTGGGGGACGCTGTACGAGTACTGGGTGGGACGGGGGCAGGCGGTGGAGTATACGGTGGGCGCGCTGAGGTTGACGCTGACGGGGGTGACGGGGCATTGGTGTGATATTTTGGCTGGGTTGGTGGTGTTGCCGATTAGTCGGGGGGGCGTGCTGGGGAGGGTGTTTGGGGTGCATTTGGGGACTGTGCTGTATGCGCATAAGATCGTGGCGTATGGGCTGTTGGTGTGTGCTTTGGTGCATATGGTGGCGTTTTATGTGAGTTTGTTTCTTTTGTGGGAAGGGGGGTTTGTTTAGGGGAATGGGGATGCTGATATTGTTGTTTTGTAGTCGTGGGTTCCGACCTTCGCTCATGCTCCTACCACGGAGCAGCAAGAGGCGTTCAACATCGACAATCCGTACCAGAGCATCGAGGAAACGGAGGAACGTGGGTATTGGTACAACACCGTGCTTCCCAGCGGCCTGGCTTCGTTCATTGCGTTCCTCGTGATGGCTTTCACCTCGCTCCCCCGCGTCCGACGCTTGTCCTACAATACTTTCTACTACGCACATCTTATTTGCTCGGCCCTGTTCTTCTTTATGATATCGATCCATGCCAGTACGGATTTCTATCTCCTGCTTCCAGGGTTGGCTCTGTGGATAGTGGACTGGGTTTACCGTCTGCGCTGGCTCTCCAGGAAGGATATCTCGGCCGAGCTAAAGAACACCTGCGAAGGCTGGTTCGAGATTACTTTGCCCGGTTGGATCCCCAGAGCTAAAGATGTTGGAATAGATGCGAATCCGCTTCAGACGTACTATTTGAACTTTCCAGGTGTAAGCAAGGCACAATGTCACGCTTTCACCGCAGCATCTATGGGTAGCGCCAATGAAGGACCGACGTTCGTCTTTCGAAAAGCACAAGGGAAAGATCAGGAGAAACTGGATAAAGAGTGGACGTGGAAGCTTGCAGCATTGGTGGAGTCTGAAAGGGCAGATGCTGAAGCTCGCCAGACGCTACCTATTCGCCTCGAAGGACCGTACTCGCCGCCCGCGAGTGAAATGTTTTGTGCAGACCAGATTCTCTGCGTCGTAGGCGGCACTGGAATTACAGGCGCATTGAGCATAGCTGAATGGTGGCTATCCCAATCCGATAGGCATGAGGGTGGGAGGTTCCGCCTCGTGTGGACGATCAGAACACCGGAAGTTGCGCAACTGAGACAAGTTAACCTGTTGAGTGAGCGAATCCGAACCATCGAAGGGTTTGAGATTGTTGTGCATATTTCTAACACCAGTGGAAGACTAGATGTCGGAGAGACGTTGAGAGGATTCTTTTCCGGAGCTGAAGCTAATGAAAAGAGTAAAAAGAGTAACAGCAGCGCGAATCAGAGGGGCTGGGTATACTGCTCTGGACCTGAAGGACTACTGGAATCTGCCGAGACGGCGTGCTTGAGGTTCGAGAAAGATTTGAAGGCTGCGAGGAAATCTACGGGCGCTTCCGATTTATCAATAAAGGAGCTGAGCTGGTATGCAGCTAAATGGGACGTATAGATAAGTAATCAAGGCATACTATAATTTATTCAAAGAGCACACTTTGACAACTCCGTGGAATTTTGCGGTACGATACTCTACATAGTAGCAACCGGAATATGCGTTGAAGATTACCATAGCTCCTTGATTCGATGTTCTCAAAACACTTGAACTAGGAATTTCCTATTAGGGATCACAGGGGAAAATGCCAAGACATTGATGATATCTTAGTAATAAGAAATTTATTTCAACTATTGAAAAAGTCTAAAACGAAAGCCTCCCAAAAGAAAATTGATATAGTTTACAGATATCGCACCGCGACAGGGGATATCTAGTGCTTAACCAGTCATTTCTTTCGGGAGGGCATGATAACTGATATCCTTGTCACCGACCTGCCAAGTACCTCCCTTGGTGTCGTCGTTCTTCTCTCCGTAACATTTTTGACCTTGCGCAGACATCTGCTTCAGATAGGTCTTGCAGTTATCCTCATCTATAGTATGGGATCCATCATCCAATTTGTTGTGGATCTCAACTGGTTCAGGTTAGCAGAGGTTCCAAAAGGTTTCAGAAAAAGGGAATATCATACAGCTAATAAGTGCCGGAACGTTTCCATGGCTGAGCAAAAGGCCCTTGCTGATATCAACGGAGTAATATTGCCCAGGCCCGATGGTTGTGGTCTGGCCGTCGAGGCTGTGTGTTGCGTGGTAGCAGAATTCGTCGACTGCATCGTTGTATCCCTTGTGATCCGAGCCCGAATTGACGTAGGTCCAGTTTTTTCCGCAACTGGAGATATAGTTGCTTTTGCGCTTGGTTAGGCTCCCATCTGCTGGCTTGGACTGAACTCCGTAATCGTTGACTACGAAATCAGATCTTTTAATCTTGTTGCCGGCGGCACCATTGGCGTGGTTCTGGACGCCGTAATCCGTGATTTGGAAATCTTGAGGCTCTGCACTTGGGGCTGCAAGAACGAGAGGAGCGATGAGAGCTACAAAGGCAAAAGAGAACTGCATAATGATTGTTTGTTATGATGAGCACTGAAGTATTGCAGAAGGTACAGAATTCAAGTCTGTTCGATTTGTTTTTGAAAAGAGTCGATATTGTTGAAGATGCTTTGTGTTGATGCTGATGTTGATGTATCGGGAATGCAGAGAGAGGAGGAGCTCTTTTTATATTGAATCATCTATATTAAACCATCACTTTTCGCCGACAAGACGATTTAGATTTGTCATAACGTACATTCCAGTTGCTCAAAGTACATTGTACTAACTACCCTTGATGATGTCGTCAAACATCATACGAAACACTGCAAAGGCACACTTCTATGGAGGGAATTGAAAGGAAGTTTCATAGAGAATTTGAAACCGCCAGGCCGTTTGTGGAACAATTGAAGATCGACATCCAGGTTGTTACACAGCCTGATGGGTATGAGTACTCGTACTGGTACCTGCATTTGGGTGGGGAAGGATGTCACCTGGGTCCTGGGGGTCACACGGAAGCTTCGGAATCTGCCCCCAATGACATCTACAACTTTCTGGCCCCCGCCAGTCTTTACGTGAAAACAAGCTTTAGAAGCTACACTGGGCAACACTGGGCAACACTGGGCAACAATTGGCAGCGCCTGGGGCGTCAATTAGCGGCCCCCCACGCCCCTAGGCGACTATCCCACACATTCAAAACGCACCACAATCACAGCCTTACGGCGACGCTATTCCGGCACCTATAGAATCCAACATGGCGCTAAATCCTAAAGTACTCCTTTGCTTATTGTTGGGTTTGTAGATCGAAGCTTTGCCGCCAACAGGTGGGGTGTCAGCCATGCTGCTGTGTCGCGTGCACCCGGTCCTGTGTTTTAGGTACTTTCAGCCTTTCCCGATTGCAACGCTACACGGCTGATTTCGTCTCCACGGATATTATCCAACGCCCCGAGGTATATGTTTCAGGGCCACTGACTCCGAAAACATGATTACAGCCATATTTGCCGGGCTAGCATACCTAGGTAAACATGGTGTCGCTTCAGCCTCATCCATTCTAAGGATGGCGAAACCTCGAAAGGCAATTCCTGGTCCTTCGACAGATGGTAAGCTAGCCCTGGCAGATATACGACGGCAGTCGAGGTCGGAATGTCTGCGGTTCCTAGTCGTGTCTCGGAATCGTGCAGGTGACTGACTGCTTTATTGTTACCGTCAGGAGTTGAAGTTTATAAGAGTAGTATCATGTCCAAGACATGATTGCTATCATCTGTCTCAAGAAATTTAAAACCAAAACCTGCAAAGTCGAAATCTGCGAACACGAACACGTCTCAAAACAAGTTCTCTACTAGAAACCTTTTTCATCATGCAAATCAATCTTTCTATTTTCACTCTCTTTACACTGCTCATAGTAGCACTTGCTGCAGACACTGAGAACTGGACTGTTCTCAACAACGCCGCCCAAAAAAAGGGAGTAACTATGACCGCCGGAACCCGCTATATGTTCTTCGAGCTCTGGGCGCCCAAAGGCGATGAAACGGACTGCATTTCAGGGTATGCACATGTCCGTCTGATAGTTGGCACGCCGTCTGATACTGGCAATGGCATGGACTTCCATGCCGACGCGTTCGATTTGAAAGTCAAAAGCCTTCCACCCGAGGGCAAGCAAACCATAAGCAATAGGGAGATTTGGAGAGCCAACTACTATCAGAAACCAGATAATACCTGGAGGCGCGTTTCCACCGACAACGACTATGAGTACCAGGGTATCACCACTTCTGGAGCCGATGTCATCGAAAGTCTGGGTTTACAGTATCAGCGGGATCATCCGATTTATCATGTGGGAGGACGTAGAGCAACAAACTGCAGGACTTACGTCGACTGGCTCAGGGATCGAATTGAGCAAGCAGGTTCTAAGAGGAGTTTGAATTGGGCAATGCACAGGCGCTTCATCAGTAGCCAGCGAATGGTAGAGGTGACTGCATGAAATTGACAGCCTGGCTACAACTATTATTACTAGTTGAATTAGGATAGACATTTTTTGTTTTTTTTATCCAAGAGTATCAGATGTACTTAGACTTGATGATCGATCGCGTTGTATTAGATTGAATAGATTGGATTTTGAGCACAGATATCGAAACACCACGGTTTCTTGCATTCCAGAGTATCTCAAATAGTACTAGATACAGATTGTACCCAAATGAGGGTCTAGGATTCAATTCAATACCCAAGTATCCTACTTCGAAAGAAAACCAGCCACCAATCCTGTCACGATTGCCGGCATTGAGATTTTAAGAGCTGCCGTCCAACCAGGACTAACTAAACCCCCAAGCCACAAAATACTCAGCAATATCCTATTTAAAGTATCCTTTACTGTTGAATATGGAAGAAGGAGAGTACATATTGCTATCATAGACCAATACGGACTGAAAAATCTTGGGTAATGCCACGAGGCTCTCTCTGGTGACGAAAAGGTCCAGGCGCAAAACAAGGAACCGTAGAAGACAGCGATATCGACCATGTACCCAAAGTAGATAGAGATGGGGCCTATGCTGAAAAGTAAGGAGGTGGCGAGAACCAAGTTTGTGACACGTAAGAGGGTCAGCCGCGTTGCTGTAGTATTGCCCGATGATGCCGCCATGCTGGAGAAGCAATCTGTAAACTCGACTTGTAGAACTGGCCGAGAAGGTCGTACGGTAGAAAGAATGAAAGGTGTATTTTTTGTTGCCACCGGATCGTGAGTAGAACTGGCCGTCATCTAAATAGAGTGATTTGCTGTGCCACATCCGAATAGCCACTGGGTGGGCCCTTCGTACGCCGCTGAGTAGGATGACACTGAACTGAAACGTTCTGCTCCTTTGGCTGCATCCAACAGCGGCAGCTATCCCGGATAACAGCTCCTCATGTATTCGTATAAGCCTCTCTGCCGAGCTCCCGCAAGCTCCTTCTCGTGGCTTGGCCGCAGAGCTGTAACTGTCACTCGGAAAGCTTAGCAGAACCCTACATGTCCATCCCTCGCAGAGTTGCATTTGACAATGACTCTACCACAAATTTGTTTCAAGTGCCACCTCCGACTTCAACAGAGCCTGCGCTGCTAGTCTATCGGAGTTGGTTTCATTCGTTTCGTGAAGGTCAAATTGTCAAAGGAGGCGACAAGGTTGCGTAAGCGTTGCGGGCCAAAATGGCAAACAAGACGTCATTTGGACTTAGAAGGACTGTGACCTGGACAGTCAGGGGCTGTTGTTGGCATCTTAGACATTGGGATAGAAATCATGTGGATCCCTTTACATGTGCTTGCTGTTTTGAGAATTTAATATTAAATGGCTTATATATGACTTATATATGACTTATGTATGACTCCTAATACTGTCAATCACACCATTCTTTTATAGTTTACATTTTCAACCTCCGGGCCATACTATCATGGCATTTCCACATATTTCAATTCTACTATCCGTATTCGCCTTTATTTCTTTTTTATGTTCTAAGTCATACGCCCTTGGCTGTGGAAATTGCCTATCTCTATCAGAAGATCAAGTTCGCTATGGTTGTTTCCAGCATTGCAAAGACGCTTTCGGGCTCGAAACCTCGGAACATACCTCATGCCGAGACGAATGTGATACCCTGGTTTTTAAACAGTATGTCGGAGGCCCTTCAAATATGTCTCGTCCGTATTTCAAACCTTTGGATTCTATCTATCTATCTAGACTCGTCTAATTTGAATTCTACGTCCCCGTCCTAAAGCAGATAAGCAAGCTAACTACCTTCCCAGACACTGCTGCACATCAACCTGCGACAACACAGACCAATGCCTAAAACCCCTATTCAACGACCCCATCCCCACCGTCTCCAAGCGCTCCTCCTCTTCCTCTTCCTCTTCCTCCGCGCTACTCGCCCTCGAAGCCATCAAACGCGACCCCAAGAAACTCGACGCCCGCGCCCTCGCCATCCGCGACTACCCCTACAACGCCATCGCTTCCACCCCGCAGCTCCGATCCCTGCACCCGCGCGCACTCCGCAACGCAGAGGTCTTCTACCCGAACTCTCCCCATCCCTCATCATCCCTATCCACGACAGGCGAGGAGGGAACCGGCAGCGATCTCGGGCGGCGTGTCAACCCGGGCGAAACGTGCTGCAAGGCGGCGTCGGCGGTCATCGCGGCGGGCGTGACCAAGCTCACCCAGGCGCACGCGGCGCTGACGCAGGGGAGGAATATCAATGACGATGATCGGATGGCTGGGTTGATACTGACCGCGTTCGGGGCGGCGGCCGGGTTTGCGTGTAGTCGGGTTTTCCATATCAATTGCGTGTTTGATGGGAGTGTTAATAATCCGACGACGACTACGGGGTAGTAGCGGTGGTAGCGGTGACGGGCGACTGTAGGCGGGCGGATGGGTAGATGCAACTGGACCTGCTGTGCGCATGTATCCATGTTGAATCTGACGGCGAGGTAGGTAGGTAGGTAGGCAGGCAGGCAGGCAGGCAGGCAGGCAGGCAGGCAGGCAGGCAGGCAGGCAGGCAGGCAGGCAGGTTGGACATGTGCGTGGTGGAGAGCGACCTATATCTATTCTGTGATTTGTTTGGCTTCCTTTGAATAGAGTTCCGCATTAAAATAGAATAGATGGTGTGTAGTTCGCAGGATATTTTGGTTTACATAATTCATCGTTTACGTCGTGACTGTGCTCCGAATGGTATCTATCATTCCGTACCTACAGTTAGAGTCCACAGGCGTCGCGAATTCTACTCAGATTATATGCAATAATATCTTCGTTGGCCAGGTCGATATTGAAATTGAGATTGACCCTCGCGTTCAGTGGCAAAGAAACCTTGATATTCCAGTTGATCTTTCAATGAAAACCTATCAGAGCGTTCACGACGATTTCAAGTCGTTTTCTCCCATGAAACCTGGTGCTATATAAGCTATAAAATTAAATTAAATTAAATTAAATTAAACGTGTATCCTGTTAAGAGCAGCGCCGATACATCTTACACAGTGATGCAATAGGCGACAAGCAATCGATATATTCCCACTAATCTCAATAGTTCGAACATTTATAGATTATCGGTCCCATCCAACAGTCGTGATGTCTTAGCGAAACTAGAGGGTACATGGGATGTGTTGGTTCCGCATTCGGTGCAGTAAAACCATCGATAGAAGCCGGAACCAAATTTTTCGCCTGTTAAACCACAGGTCAAGCATACCAGGTCTAAGATCTGAACCTCAGGTGCTTCTAGGAGCTCCTGCAGTTGATTAGACGATTTTACCAAAAGATCGAAAGAAAGATTCGGATATGTTTCGAGAGTATCCTTGAAAGATTTCATGCTAATCAACTTGGGCAGAAATTGGTCTGCGAAATCTTCAATCACCATCTTTAAACCACGATCATTCGGCGACGTAGAGGCATATACCAATCTGATCAAATCCACAAAGTCTTCATAGAAATACTGCTGCTCCTGCCACAAGTATGGGTCGTTCAGCATGAGCGAATCTTTTTTGAATTCGTCTAGGGCTTTGAATTTCAAGTAACCGATGAAGTATACATCAGCTATTGCGTAAAGCCGGACTGCGGTAAGCATTCTCTTAATAGTATAATATCCAAAGACCTCCTTTGTCCATTCAATATAATCCAAATCGCGCAACTGGCGGCATTGCTCTCGTTCCATCGGCGTGAGTTCCAAGAAACGTTTATTAAAATGTTTTACTGCACAAACATCACTCTTATCATATGGTGATAGTTCGGTAAATGGTTTACCGTTGGGAGCAACCCACAGCTCCGGATTCAGAATAGCGAGATGTGGTTTCCGAGCGGATAGGCTTTCATCTGAATTCCAATCTTTTGCGTCTCTGTCGGCACATATGGGGCAGTCATCGCCGTAGAGCAAGGAAAGCATAAGTCGAACATTAGCAGGGTCTTCCTTCTCGATAACTAATAGCGATTGTTCACTTTCCTACCAAAACGTTAGCGACCTCTATTTCCCCGGGCGCCAACAATACCTTGAAGGGGCTATTAAACATCCTATCAAGTACCTCTGACTCTGGACCCAAAATAGCTTTGTGGACTTTAAAAACCTGACCCTTACAGGAAATTGTGAAATCAGAATATTTGCCCGAATTTAAAAGGCCCATTCGATTGCATCTTCTCAACCGTTTTTCACTCTCAGCAGTTGATGTCGAATCCAAATCTTCATCAGGCTTCGTACGCTTCATGGTGGGAACAGTAACGTAGCTCCAGAAAGTTGATTAGGTCGCGATCAATAGATGATGGATCGTCTTGAATCTATGAGTTATTCGGCATGTAGTGTGAGAGCAGTGAAATTTTCAAAGGAAAAAATTGCGTCGCATCTTCCAGCTACCTGCGAGGAAGCAACCATTGTACGGTCGTACCGATATTCTTCAGCATTAATTATGTAACGAGCCCTAGACTCGTGCTTATGTGATAACTTCCTTGGCTTTTTCGATAGCCACTTATGGAGCCGTTTAGAATAAAACATCGTGGATATATCTTTTATAGTGATAGGGTCCTCCAGATGGTACTGTAGGTCAGTGCCGACTTTGTTTCGGGTGCATTGATTCATATCTCTTCAAACGCAAAAAACCATGGACGAACGCTCCACTTGGTCCCACACATACCCAAGGAAGACATTGATATGGAACCTACGTGGAATCACCTCGTGCAAATTGGCTATTCCCGCGAGCCTGTGTCGTATAAAGAGTGATCGAACTGCTAGTCAATGATCCAAATCTCTCGCGAAACCCGCCTTTCCCCTTGCTGCCAGTACTTCAAGAGACGGTACGCGATGATTTGACTTGATTCTGAACTTTGGAAGAATATGGCAAGCTATGGCTTGATGACACAGAGGATCAGCGTAAGTCAGGAATAGATCTGGAATTTCTTAAGAATTATGTGGATAAGTTGACCACGAAGAACTAGATTAGACCTGATTGATGATTAATGTAACTGTAATATATAGCCAAATTAACTTACGTTAAGCTTCATTCCGGGCCACGTCTGAAGTGCCTACAATCTGTTCTGAAATAAACAATGATATATATACCTAGGTATATATTGGTCCAACCTAAGGCTTCGGCTTCGGCCTCGGAAGGAAGAAATATCCCCGCCGGTATCCCCGCAAAGTCTTGGCTTTGAAGCTACAAAGATCCCGAGGCTGCGGGGAAGCGGGTAAAGCGGCGGAACGACATCACAACCAACTTGGCAAAGCCACCAAGCCAAAATGCGTCTCCGCACTCGAACTTGCAAACAGAGTACTCTCCCTCTTATTATTGTCTCCTGTTGCAATTGAATACTCGAGCTCGAGCAATGGTTTCAGCAATACGCGTGGCGGCCACTCCGGCCAAAAGAGCCTTCAACCTCCTCCGCACCGTCCAGTACACCCATCCTCCCTCCTGCCCGTGCCACTCCAATCCGAACCACCACCACCATACGCCGTCCGTGATCAACCATGCGAAGCGATCGATGGCGACGCCCGTGGACGTCTCGCGGCAGAAAGAGTACGCCTTCGAAATGGCGGCGTCCAGCATCCGCTTCGGGCCCGGCTGTACGAAGGAGGTCGGCATGGACTTCAAAAACATGAAGGCACAACGAGTGTGCGTGGTCACGGACAAAACCGTTGCCAAGCTCGACGCCATGAAACAGGTCGTCGAAGGCCTCACCAAAGAGGGCATCGACTTCACCGTATATGATAACTCTCGGGTCGAGCCCAAGGACCACTCGTAGGTTTCCCGTATACCTAACTCCCAAAAAAAAACCCCGCCCAGCTCACGTTGTGCTTTGCTACCAGAATCAAAGAAGCAATCAACTTCGCCAAACCCTACAAACCCGACGCCTTCCTCGCCGTCGGCGGCGGCAGCGTCATCGACACAGCCAAGCTAATGAACCTCTACACCTGCTTCCCGGAAGCCGACTTCCTCGACTTCGTCAACGCCCCGTTAGGCAAGGGCCTCCCCATAACGAAACCCCTCCTCCCCCTCGTCGCGGTCCCCACCACCGCCGGCACCGGCTCCGAAACCACCGGAACCGCCATCTTCGACCTAGTCGACAAGAAGGCCAAAACCGGCGTCGCCCACCGCGTCCTCAAGCCCACCCTGGGCATCTGCGACCCGCTGAACACGCGCACCATGCCCAGCGCCGTGCACTCCTCTTCGGGCCTGGACGTGCTCTTCCACAGCCTAGAATCCTGGACCGCGATCCCCTACAACGAGCGCGTGCCCCGACCCTCCAACCCTATCAACCGCCCGGCCTATCAGGGCGCCAACCCGATATCGGATATCTTCTCGCTGCAGAGTCTCCGGAGTACGGTGCAGTACCTGCCGCGCGCCGTGCGCGACCCGGACGACCACGAGGCGCAGTCCCAGATGCTGCTCGCCGCCACGCTGGCGGGCGTCGGGTTCGGGAATGCGGGCGTGCATTTGTGCCACGGTATGAGTTATCCCATATCGGGCCAGAACCCGGGGTATAGGCATAAGGGGTATCAGGTTGATTCGCCGATTATTCCGCATGGTGTTTCTGTGGCGGTTACGGCGCCGGCGGTTTTTAGGTTTACTGCCGCGAGTAGTCCCGAAAGGCATCTGGCGGCTGCGGAGGCTTTTGGCGTGGATGTTTCGCAGGTTAAGAAGGAGAGTGCCGGGGAGGTGCTCGGGGAGGCGATCCAGAAGTTTTTGCTGCAGTTGGGGGATCAGCCTAGGGGGTTGAAGGCGATGGGGTTTGGGAAGGAGCATGTCGATGCTTTGGTTGAGGGGACGCTGCCGCAGAGGAGGGTGCTTATGCTTGCGCCGAATCTGGTGGAGGAGGTGGAGGAGGAGAGGGAGCAGTTGAGGGGGTTATTTGAGGATAGTATGGAGTTCTGAGATTGTGCATAGCCAGCTGTGTGAGAGATGGACTTGGAGGGGAAATTGGGATGTATATGTTGATTGACTTAGGTACATGCAGCGTGTTCTGTAAGTATAAGTTGTTTTCAATCTTACATAGGCATTTAGCTCGTGAATTTTACCATGTCAGTTAACAAATGTGACTAAGTATGAGGAATGTTGAAGCTGTTGAGTCATACTACCCAAAATGGTTAGGATTTGTCAGAATAGTTAGCTTTTGCTGCAGTCCATCATACAACATCTTAGCGCAGCCGGACAAAATCTACCATTCTTACGCTACAATTGATTCATTATCGTATTGTGTCTACAATGACTTGGCCTCGATACCTGTATGAAAGGCACCTTGAGCAAATGACGAAGGGGAAAAAAACGTTCACCGAGGTCCATTTAATTCTTTCCCGAAAACATGTTTATTTGGGGCACCGAAGGCCCAGCTACCGAAGGTAGTTCACCCTATCCTAGAGTCTTCTGAAGCCGCTTACTGCGGCGAGGTTTGGGGCTAGGCCCCGCACCTTCTCCATCATCACCCCCGTCATTATTGTAGTCGTCGTCACTATCGCTGTGCTGACGCTTGCGGCGAGTACCAGCCCTCCCGGCTGGCTTTTTCTTCTCCTCCACGGGCTTCTTCTTCTCCGCAGCATCTTTCTTCTCCGCATCAGCCTTATCCTTCTTCTCGGCAGCGGCCCTCCTCTTCTTCTCCTCGGCAGCGGCCTCCTCGGCGGCGACCTCCCTCTCCTCTTCGGCGACGGGATCCTTCTTCTTCTCCGTGGGCTTCTTCCAGGGCTTTAAACAGTCCTTGACGCGGTCCTTGGTGCGCTCTATTGCCTGGTTGGCTTTCTTGGCAGCCGGGCCCATTTCTCCCCTCAGCAGGGTCTGCATACGTTCTGCAGACGGCGGCACGACGGGAGCACGGGCGAGGCGGGCGGGACGAGCGGGGGCGGCAGGGACAGTGGTGGCAGGAACCTGAGCGGCAGGAGCCGGGGCGACAGGAGCCGGGGCGACAGGAGCCGGGGCGACAGGGACTGGGGCAGCGGACACAGGCGCACCAAGCATGGGGGCAACAGGGGCCGGGCCAACAGTGATTAGGGTACCGGGCGCGGGGGCAGCAGGAACCGGGACGGCAGCAGGAACCTGTTGGACAGACGGACGATCATCAGCGGCACGTCCATCGGCGGGGGTGGGGGCGGGGGCGGCGTCGTGAAAGAGGTTGCTCTCAGCCACAACGGCAGCAGGTTCGACAGATCTCGCTTCTCCCTCTTCGGTCGACGGGCCGTCATCATCATCGATGATGCGACCATTGAAGTGCTGGTAAGTGCCACGGTCGTCGGACCCTTTACCTGGAACTCCAGCGACCCAGAACCTCGGCCCACGATGCACCAACGTGCGCTGCAGCTCGTTGTTTGCATTCAGCAGGCGCGTGCAGTACACGGCGTAGTCGACGGCGAACGCGGAATGCGAGCGGATCAAGTCGAAAAGCCAGGCAGGCTTGTCACCGGAGTAGTGCTCCTTGGTATGAGCGTGGGCTTCCTGGACGGCAAAAAAGCGGACGTTGTCGGCGCCGGCTGTCTCGTAACACTCTGTGATACGATCCAGGTCCATCGTGTATTCCTCTGCGTTCTCGACATCAATATTACGCTGCTCCAGCCACGCGTGCAGGTACTCGGCACAGTAGCGCTTCAAGGAGAGAATGCCGATTTCTTTGCAGATGCTGCAGGCAAGGATGCACTTGAGGACTGTTTTGTAGTTCAAAAACTTGTCCATGGGCTCGACGTCGAGCTTGCTGCACAGGCGAAGGTACATCTCGATGACCCAAAAATTCTCACGCTTGACTACCGGGTGGTCCTCAGGGATGACGATGATTGCGCCTGGACCGGAATGGTCGTAGTCGATGGTAATGAGGCTATCCCAGAACACTTCGTCCTCGATGATCACTTCACTGACGAGAACATGGTAGACCCTTGCGCGATCAGAGCCCAGTTGAACCCCGATGATGGGGTCGGCAGAGTCAAGTTCCTTGGCCTTCTTGCTGTTTAGATCATTAGCAACGAAACCATAGGTTAGGTATCTTTATTGATAGAACATACACAAGCCACTTCAGGAACATTCCTCCATCCGTTTTTGGGGCTTTAGTCCCATCTTCAGAAGAGTACATGGCCAGCTTCTTGTACCAAACAGCCTTGGCTCTTTTTGCCTGTTTGGCATCTTTCTTGACCTGTTCGTTCCCCCTGCGGATCGCTGCCAGGGACTCAGCGTCTTTCTCCGAGCCGCTTCCTTCGCCGTCGGCTTCGGCATCCTTCTTTTTGCCCTTTTTGGGCTGCGGCGCCGGCTTTGGCTGGGCATTGCGTTTGCCCCTACGCTTGGATTTTACCAGGCCGCTTGACACTCGCATGTCAGAGGCGGCCTTTCGAGGTTTTCCCTCGCTATGTAAAATTGTCAGTTAAGCTCGTAAAATGACCCTTAACAAAAAAAAAACTCACGTTCTCCAGTAATTGACCCCGTGGATTTCACTGATCAAGGTTTTATACTTGAGGGTTTCGAATTCCACGCTATTTAGAAAGTCAGACATCATATTTTGGAAAAGATCGGAGGTTATACTCATAGATCGTAATAATATACGCAACTGAAATTTCATCCTCATGTATTCGGTCTGCGAAGAGTTGTGTGAACCTCCAAACTCTATCACGCAGCCTAGGCTCTGTTAGCTGTCATCGATGGTCTATATAACGTTACGTACGCTGGATCAAGACCCAGTATTGCCTTAAGGGCCCACTCTTTGAGTGTCTTCCTTTCGTCAACGGAAAGGCCATCATACCCCAATCGAATGATCTTGTTGGTGATGACTTTTATTATGTGAGGAGGATTAGGGGGTGCGGGTGGGGGTGGGATGCCTGCTCCTCCAGGATTGTTGCTGTTGCTAGCCATCTTAAGATAAGTGTCGATATCGAAGTATCTATGAAGACTATCAAAAAGTCGATAAAGACTGTCGAAGTATCGATGAGGTATCTATCAACACTATCGAAGAATCGATCGAGTTTTTATCAAGATTATCGAAATCGATAAAAACTATTAAAGTTTGATCAAGGTTATCGAAGTGTCTGTCGGTCAAGACTGTGGGTGTCGATGAAAACTGTGGAGATATCGATCAAGACTATCGAGCTATCGATTAAGCCTATTCGTTATGCTAAGTCGAGATTATCGAAGCGTCGGTCAAGACTGCGGGTGTCGGTCAAGATTCTTGAAGTGTCAATCAAGATTATCGAGCTATCGATTAAGACTGTATGTATTGGTCAAGACTGTGGATGATATCGGTCAAGACTGTGGATGATGTCGGTCAAGACTGTGGATATCGGTCAAAATTATCGAAGTATCGATCGAGTATTTATCAAGACTATCGAAATCGACAAAATCTATTAAATTGTTGATCAAAATTATCGAAGTGTCGGACAAGACTGTGAGTGTCGGTCAAGACTGTGGGTATCGGGTCAAGGTTACCGAAGTGTCGATCAAAACTGTATGTATCGGTCAAGACTGTAGGTGTCGGTCAGGACTGTAGAAATATCAATCAAGACTATCAAGCTATCAATCAAAACTATCGAGCTATCGATCAAGACTGTAGGTGTCGGTCAAGATTATCGAAGTGTCGATGAAGACTGTGAGTGTCGATAAAGACTGTGGGTATCGGTCAAGACTGTAGGTGTCGGTCAAGACTGTGGAAATATCAATCAAGACTATCAAGCTATCAATTAAAACTATCGAGTTATCGATTAAGCCTGTGGATATCGGTCAAGACTGGATGTCGGTCAAGACTGTGGATGTCGGTCAAGACTATCGAAGTGTTGATGAAGATTGTAAGTATCGATCAAGACTGTAGGTATCGGTCAAGATTATCGAAGTATTAATCGAGACTATCGAGCTATCAATCAAGACTATCGAGTTATCGATTAAGCCTATCCTTTATGCTAAGTCGAGGTTGTTTTCGTCGACAAGAGAATGAAACAGGGCTTCAAACAAGAGGGCTTCAAAGCAGCCAGTATCTTAGTCTTGCGTAATGCACAATATGTTCCTTTCAACTAAAATTTGAATCTTTGTTAGCCCTGATAGGGCATAAAATATTATGAGACATACCTGTGGAGCTCAAAGCAAATGCTCGATGAGATGGAAGCTAAGCAGCAAATCTGTCCCAAATCTTGCGCGTAAGGATCGTAACTTGAGTTTCTCGTGCTTGGTAGCAACTAGACAGCCCATTAGTTGTATTTCTTAGATTATATAGCTAAAAAATACATGAAATATAGATGGAATGTGTTTCTTACCTGAAAATCCAGCAAATGTCGCAAAGTCTGGTGTTTTGCAAGAAAGTCAAGTAGTTTTCACCCGGTTTCTTAAAAGAGTGTGTACATCTAGACTAGCAGTTCAAGTTCTCTGTTCTCTACCATCGAAATAGATACAATAGAGACCTTGACAGATAGCGAAGACTTTCTCGATTAAGAAACACCTTGTAGCTTGGTTTTGGGAAGAAAGGATCGACTTCGATGAACCAAAGAGAAAGATCGTCTCTGAGAGCTAAAAAGAGAGCAACAATAGTATCTCAAGCTCTGGTAGCCAGAAAGCAGCCGAAAAAAAAGCTAGACTTATGTCTCTCGCCTGCAAATAAAGACCAAGATGGTTCGAATCAACTGTTTCTAAAAGAAGTCGATGTCGTGCACCTTGTAGAAGGAAGAGAAAAATCGCCTCTGAGGACTGAAACGACAGCAGCAATAGTATCTCGAGCTCTGGTAGCTAGAAAGTAGCCGTAAAAAAAGCCAGAGCAATTGTTCTCGCCTGCAAATAAAGTCTAAGATGGCTCGAATCAACTGTTCCTGAAAGAAGTCGATGTCGTGCACCTTGTAGAAGTAAAGTGAGATGCTCATCGATCCAGAGAACAAAATAAACAAGTGAAACCGTCGATTGATCGTTGCCTCCACCAGTCGATTAGTCGTCGATGCTGGGAACCGCTGGGGCCATGGCGGTTCAGAGAACAGCTTGTATAACATCCTTAAGACTACCCAAATTGCAAGCAACATGGATTTTCAGCAAGTGCTTGGAGACTTCTCAAGGACTGTCAGGTCCAAGAAAAGAAACAAAACTCGCAACAGGTGTCAAAAAAGGTAAAGGAAGACAGTTGCTTTAGCTGTTTCGACAAGGAAGTCTAACTTGGTATGCAGGCTACATCTCGACTGACTTTTCGAAAAAAGGCGACAAGAAGAGTAGTAGCAACATAAGAACACCAAAGAGACTATCAGATAAGACTTCCATGCAAGATCGACCACCTCCATGATAACGAGGGGAAAGTAAGTGTAGCAAGCAGCCATCTTGGTAGCTAAGGAGAACTAACTAACGACAGCCCCTCTGAAACATGATTTGCCTTTTCGAATCAGAGCAGAGACTACAGGCAACTTATGGACTACATTGCAGCAGAATCTAGGGGAAAAGAAGCACATCGAAGGACTTGCTATTGTTAAGAGGTGATGTTGGAGGACTGGAAGACTGGAGGACTGGGGAGGTTTGTTACAAGATATTAGCGCGCTTAGCAGGGCCGCGCTAACGGAATAAGGTAATACCGAAGAGAAGGTCTCCTGAGGCCTTGTCCAGCAGGATGCAATATAGGAAGATCATGTTTATTATGGTCTTGTCTTACTGTGACATTTCATAGGCACATCACATTTAGGTTTCCTAGGTCAAGGGCATGATCGAAACCAAAGGTAGACTCAACGCACAAAGAGAAGGAATGATACAAGGCATCACACGATGGCTTACAAGCAAGCTTCTTGGACCATTCCAGCAGCAAAGCAAGAGATTTCATGCCAGTTTCCAGAAAGCTCATCCAATAAACGAGGCTCTTAATATTCAATTACCTCATTATCCAATGTATTATTCTAACCCCTGCTTCAAAGGACTCTCGAAATACTCGCCACCTCCACCCAGCCTCTTCAAGGGCGTCCCAGGCCCGCTCCTACCCATAACATCCGGCGTCAGCCTCCCCTCCCCCCCATGCTCGCTAGCAGTATCCAAGCCACCTCCTCCAGCCGCCTCCGCCTCCCTCGCGATCTTCTTCTCCTTCCAGGCCCTCAGCTTGACGGGGCCGTACGCCGCGGTCAGCCTGCCGGCGAACGAGCCGTTCATCTTGAGCTCCTCGTACTTGTGCCACAGCTGCAGCGCGGTGCGCGCGTCCTCGATGGAGTCGTGGTTGTTAACCTGTACGCGCTCGTCCAGGAACTCCTGCGCCAGGTAGGCCAGGGCGAGGAACATCTTGAGCTCCTCCAGGCGGTACAGCTGCGCCGTGTCGATCACCTGCTCGCTGGGGACGTGGATGTTGATGTTGCGGAAGTCCTTGGAGAGGCCGTGGCCGATGAAGGTGCAGCCGAGGTTCGAGAGGAGCCAGATCTTCTTGTAGACGATTTTGAGCGGTTTGAGGATGTAAGGGGTGGTCGAGGGATCTAGGTCTCCCGGCTCCAGGCCTGAGAAACGTGTCTGGTAGTCGATGATGTGTTCGGGGACGCGGATGTAGTCGTCTATGAACGGTACATTTTCTTTTTCGCCCTCACCTCGCACCACTGAAACGCGCCCTAGGCCTTCCTGTGCAGGACGAACAGTTTGCTCGACGCCGTTAGCATCGAGGTACTTTTCGCTTCGTTGCAATGTCACAAATTCTGTGTCTATCGCAATCTTTAAGCCTGGAGCTGGCGTTTCGGTGGCAGGATCCAGAGGATCGCAAGTGTCGGGATAACGAGGATTCGAGACGACGTTCTCGTACAACAAAGTAGTATCCAGGTTATTTTTCCAACTATCATCAATTTCATGTCTCGATGATGTTGCTTGGAATATTATGACCGATGGCATTTTCCAAGTATGATTAAAGCGTAAAGCCTCCTCTTTGTCAACCTTATGGATCACAAAGTCGTTAAACAGATGCCAGTGGTTCTCAGCCGTTGCATCTCTCTGCGAAATAGAGACATTTATCAGCGAAACCATGTGGGATTGGCTTTCCTCGCTGCTAATATCGGCCGCGACACCTACGAGATCATAAATCTTAAGGTCATGATCTCCTTTTTGCAGGTGTAATCGAAGATCCTCTCCTTCAAAGCAAGTGAACCTACCATGGTCAAGGAATACACCGATTCTATCGGGTAACCAGCCTTGCTTGGTCCAGCACTGAATTGCCTCCCTTAGCTTATGACTCGACTGTTGAATCGCAGCGTTGACGACCAAGATATCAGGAAGGGTTCTGATCGTCCTTTGCTTCACAATCGAATTGTACCTCTTGCAAGTGGGGCAGTAGCCTCTTGACTGTAAGAAATTTGTCTGGTGAATGCTGTTCTTCAGAACCTGCGAGAATGCGGGGGTTTGATGTCTGAACCGGGGGTTATTGTTTGGTATTTGGTAATCAAGAACAGTATGGGTCTCCTTGCTGACAGTATCATGCTTCGAGTGACACCTCACACATCGCTGATTCGTGCTCACGTCTAGTATCACATTGTCTTCAAGATCATCGTCGTGCCCGGGTATCGCCTTGAACTCTTCTATGATGTGTTCGAGTATCAGCGAGCATGAAGATTGAAGCATTTCTGAGAGAGGAACATTAGAAGCAAAGTCATCGAGCACACGCTTCGATCTCGCTAGAGGAAAAATTAGTACTGAAATAAAATGGGCACGAAGATTCTCACCGTCATCCATCCGACTGAAGGCTCGAAGAAAGTTCGTCGCATGACAATTCGCACCCTGCGCCTTCTCGAGAGTATCGAACAGAAACCCTAGCTCGCACAGAAGGCAGATGTCTCTTCTACAGTCGGCCGCAACATGGTGCAAAGCAAAGTTCCGCACTAACGGTGTAAATCTCAACAGCTGCAGTAGTGCATTGTTGTATGAGTTCGCGATGTGAGTTTCCAAACCAGAGTACGTCGTAGGATTGTAGAATCTGCAAGATCAATTAGTGGGTTCACAAGCATAGGAGAATTGGTTGGAAGCTTACTTGAAGTCAAAGTCCTGGATACCAAACTTGCTATATTTTATCTCGAAAAGACCGTATATCAGCGGCGCCCCATTATTACCCGTCTTTGTATTACCTCCGCCAACGACCACATTCTTCAGCGCATCCTCCAGGGTCTTCATCGAGGAGTCCCGACCGTGACTCTCGTCCTTCGCCTGGTCGCTCAAGAACTTCGGCTGGGCAATCTTCGAGTTGCCATCTCCCTCCACGATACGCGGTTTCACGACCTGGTTCCGGCGGATCTTCTTCGGGTTCGGAGCCCACCTCCCAAGCCCCTGCTGACGGGCCTTCTCTTCAATCTCGGGGTCCACGGGGAGCAGAGGCTGTCCCACCTCGTATATGGCATCGCTCGACCACGCCGAAAGCAGGCGTTCCCGATAGAAGGGCATACCGATGGTACTGAGAGGTATGTCCGCATCGATGTCGATGTGTTCCACGTGCTGCGGCTGTGCCACCCACTCCAGCGACTGCGAGCCGTATTTCCGCGCGAAGCGGACCGGAACCGAGGGAGGAGCGATGAGCTGGATGGCCTGGCCGCTGTCCACGAGGGCCAACGCCTCGCCGCTGGGAGCGAGGACCATCCCGGAGACGTGCGTCTGGACGACCAGGGTACTCTGGCTCATGGACATGGCCGGGTTCGTGAGGTCGACGGTCTGCATATTGCCGTGCTGAGAGCATATGATGCACGTGGTAGACATCAGCGGGTGCAGCTGGACGAAGGCGGCGCCGGCTTGGGCGGCGATGGGGCTCAATTGAACCTTCTTGTTGACGTCGTAGACGTTCGCCACAATGTTCAATTTGGGCGTGCCCTGGGCGTGATTCACCCAGCAGCACGTCACCAGGTAATTGCTGCCTCCATCCATATCGTTGATGCTCGACGTGCCCGTGTTCAGAGTCCCAACGACCTGCAGGGTGTTGCTATCCAGGAGGTTGATAGTGCCCTTGCTCGTCGCCGCGCAAATCTGGCCACCAACATTTTTCATAGCACTATACTCGTCCGCCGTCGGTATCTACGCGCGTTGATATCAGCCTCTCTCCTCCATAACCCATACCCCATCCAACACATACACACACTCTCTTGCTCTCTCTCCCTCTCTCTCCACAAAAAGACCAAAAAGCAAAAAGCAAAAGGCAAATCGAACTCACCTCCTCAACAACCATCCCCTTCCCAACATCAACCTTCAACATAACCCCCTGATACCCAGCAACAAGCAGCAAC